>OMKZ01010843.1:1314-16712 GCA_900302535.1 Neoniphon sammara | reverse complement strand
ACATTCATAGATGCATGGAACAAGACCATCTAGACACACACACACACACACACACACACACACACACACACACACACACACACACACACACACAAAATACTAAGTGTTTCAAACTGTCCATGACCTCAAGTAACTTGGAGCAGGAAACAGGAAAAACATTTAACAATACAGTGAGTCCCACTAATCTCTATATGAAAACATTGTATAACGACTTTTGAAGCAGGCTGTACACACAAATCTCCCAAGCGCCTGCAGCTGCCAAACATGTGTAAGTTATCGCTTTGGGTGAAAAACTGAAACCCAAATTTAATAATAGCCCTGTGATTTTGGATGGCTGCCACTCCAGCCCACCTGTCTGACAGTAACACTTGTTTGAGGGGTGTAACCCTTCCCCCATAATGAAAAAGAAGTGGCTCCCAGTGCCAACAAACCGCAGGTCAGAGACAACACTCACCTATACAATGTTGTGCCAAACTCTCTTTGCTGTGACATTTCTTAAGTATAAATGATAAATTTCCTTACAAAAAAATGTTTAAAAGGTCATATTGCCTCTAAATGATTGATAGCATGACATTAAATCAAAGCAAATCACATCACTTTTTAAAGGACGTAGGTTCCAAATAACAGAATGATAAGGTTTAAACAGACTGGATGCTACCGGTTTTAAAGATCTTTGGTGATGAATTTCAGGGTTTTTGCTGTTTTGTTTTCAAAATGCTTACAGAGCGTTTGGAAATTTTCTCACTCCCTGAGCATCATCAGTTGACATACGCAATTTCCCATCATGGCTATCTTTGTCTGTGAAAGTCCCAACAGGCAGCGGTGCAACACAATCACTCAATATGTACTGTAAGAAGTGTTTGTCCATCTGTCAAAGCTAATACAGTGAAACTGCTCAGCTGTTGAGCAGTCTCTTCTGAGATGGCCTCCTGACATGAGTATTTCTCAATTATTGTACTTTTCTCCATCAAAACCTTAAAGAAAAGTGGCTTTAACAATATTGGAACATGAATCAAGATATCTTCTTATTGTTGCCTTCTATATGATCTTAGGTGCTGTTATATGCTGTTGATATGATGATGTTTTAGACTTGCACACAGAAAATTAACACTATGCCAGTGGCTGGAGAAGCCCTCACCTAACTTAGAGTCATATGAGCTCTATGAGTGAACCAACAACTCTCCGATCAACATGTGCCAACTCAGCATGATTATCACTGAAAAAAAACTGTGCACATGACTGATTACATCCAAGATTTGCCATCATGACTGATCATGATTGATGTTCAAGAACAGACTGCAACCACACAAATATTCCAGTGTTAATTAGCATTGATTTTTCAGTGATAATCATTTGAGTTGTTTGTCCATTCATAGAGATGGCGGCCGGGGATGGTTTAAAATGTTAAATCAAATCTGACGGGTGTGGACTCACAGAAACACTGGCTAATTTCTACAATCTCACAGATAAATTTACACATTTATAATTTACAACTTTTTTTGTGCACCTCAAATGTAATATCTATGAATCAGACATGAACCGAACCGAAACATAACTGTTAATATAAACCTATATACAAAAACAGTAAACAGTCCATGCAATGTCATGTTAGTCAAACCAGACATAAAATATATTGCAAATAGACACAGTATACATGTTACGATTTCCTAAACACAGACTACAGCTGCAAGGATCTATACTGTTGCCGATAAAGCTAGTTTTATTGGCAACAGTCTGAGTGACAAATCAGCATATGTTTCTTTGTGACTAAGTTCATGACTGACATCATGTCCTTGTCCCAGGAAACTTGTAATCAGGCCCGTTATAAACAATAGCCACCCTGAATTCCTCCACGGAGTTTCGACAGTCGATGAAATGGCAGGGCCGTGCTGGAGGGAGAGGGGGAGTTACAACACACGACAGGTGTGGCAGACACTGAGGAGCCACTAGCCCCTCCTTGTAACCCCCTCCAACCACCACTGCCCCAACCCCTCTCCTCGCCCCCTTCCTCCCCTTGTGGGTTTTAAATATCCCCCCTCTCTCTCAGAGTCCCGAAGCCCTGAACTTGGTAGCTCAGGGATGATTTAGGACAATGACATAAGAGCTGAGCTGAATCTGCACCACTCCCCCCACCCCCATCCCCATCTTGCCCACACACACACCTCTGATATGCTAACCTAAACCCCTCAGTCACCCAACCCCAACTCCAATCCTCTGTCAACACCTACACAACTATTACATAAAAAACACAGGAAGTAACCACAGGGAGGAACATCCTATCAGCTTCCTCTTACACTGTATAAATAGTTTCTGTGATGAGGTCATCTCTGTCAATACAAATAATCTGTGGCAACACTTGTTATCATTTATTATTTTCATAGTGATTGGAGAAGTAGGTCTGCGGTCTTCAAAAAACAAGTCCATATAAAGACATTTGTGCCAAAACTGACACCTAATCTTACAGAATGACTGACATGAATGTTAAAGGTTATGTTTGGCATTAAAGTTGTAAGTCACCTTAAGACCCTCACTTAGAAAACACTTTGAGGATTTAGTCACCTGTATTTTTGAAATGCTGACTGCCAAATTTCAAGATTTTTACAAAGTAGGTACATACTGGTTGGAATAAAACCTCTCATACAAAAAATATTTATCAGGACAATAAGGAACATTTACACTGGCAAAATGTCCAGAATGAGGGTTATGGAGCAAAATGAATAGAAACTGAACACAAGGGCTAAAAATGACATAAACAAAGTGTGAAAACAAAAAACAAATAACCACTCTGCTGTTTACAGAGGAGGAATGACACGCAAAGGTCATGTGTTGGATTAATGCCTGCAATGTTGCAAGAGCATGTTGTGCACTTTAGCCCACAGAGGCACATGCCTCAGTTTGGGCCAAGTCTGAGGCATTAGAAACACTCAGATTTGCATACAGAAAAAGTTGGCCAATGAACCAATACTGCAAAGTGTACTTGGGAAATAAGCTTTATTATTGCCCGCGGTCAATCTGCTCTCAATTCAAATCAATACAGGAAGCAGCTATTCTACAAAATTCAAAAGCTGAAAACCCTTTGCAGTAAAAACCTTGTCATAATAATCAATTATTGTGTGAATTGTAGTTTTAATTCGCATTTTGAGCAGGCTTATGTGTGAATCAACTGAACTAGATTATCAATTCATCTGCCGTCAACCCCCCTCTTTATGACAGAGGATTAGAGGGGACGAAGGTTGACTTACGGGGCTAATGTCGCAGAGACCCTGCTGACACGAGGCCACCGCCGGCCTGCCGTGCATGGCCCGAATCCAAACCCAAGGATTTATATCTGTGTTTAGAGGATAAAAGGCCTTGGACACCTGTGTGAGTCCAAGTTTGTGTGTGAGTGTATGAGTCAACCATCTGCCAGATGCCAGTGAGACACTCAGTGGGCACAAGGGATTCTAACTAGCAGGCAAACAGGTGGAAAACCTGATGAAAGACAACTGGGGGAAATTTCACAAAACAGGATTAGAAAGTTAGCCAGGGATCTGTGAAAAACATGATGCTATATCCTTGTGATCCTGATTTGAATCTGTACAACAAAACTTGAATGTTAGATTTAGAAATGTGATTCAGTCAGTCATGTTGATTGTTAATATTTAACAATCTCAGAAGCTATTACATAACATTTTTAAAATTTATCTGGCTTACTTGCTAAATCTGCTTTTTAAGTTTTTTTCCCTCAAGTCCTCCACCCACCCCAAACACACACAAAATGAAAATACTAAAATGCTCTACCTCTTGACATAAACCTGATGGTTGAAGGTTTTTTGCCCATACATAGGCTAAAATGTGCTTCCGTTTTAAAATAAATGTCCACAATGCCGAGCTGCATTAACACATCAGGTAGCTCAATCTGAAAAATATCGCCTGGAGCAAATTAAAGTGGATCAATCCCTGAAGTCATATCTGATACTGAGTCTCACAACACAACCATGGAATCAATCAAAACAGCAATTAAGTGAGCACATGGAGAAGTGTGAATGCGCTCTAAGAAATGAGGCTATGACAAAAACAGTATGACCTGGGGAACCCAATCCTGCTGAACATCACGGACAAATGAAGAAGAGTATTTTGTTTTGTTTGTTTTTCGGAGCGGTTAACATTCCAAGGGACAAGTGGCTTACCTGATTCAGTCAATCATTAGTTTTGACACGACCATCTGTCTGCATCATCATATTAATTGCTTCATTTCAATGCGGACGCACATTGAGTCTCATTGTGTTCCGCTTCCATTTTAATGCATTACATTATGTTCCACTGCCATGCTGTTCCAGTATGCTGTGCTACCAGAATGACGATGCCAGCCCGAAATGCCAGCCAAAATTTAACAATGTGTTCCTCCAGCAGTGTGTCTGCATGGGTATATGTGTTTGCGCATGAGTGAGTGTGTGTGTGTGTGTGTGCATGTGTGGGAGTTTATTCACAGAAGCACCAGACACACTGACAAGAATTGAAAAGCAGGAACACTGTGGCACAGCCTTCAGATGTCGGCTTTTATTGATGGTGTGAAGGAGACTGAACAGGATGGGACGGAGTAGTGCATGATTTGGCAGCACAAACAGTGTAGGTGATTTATGGAAAAAAAATAAAAAAAATAAATAAAAACAACACTGACTGCTTTTCGATAAGTCACAATAGTGTCATTTTGAGAGCGTCTTGCTTGTGTTGTTTGACGTATTTGCAGCTAAAAAGGATGTTGCGGGGTATAATGCATGAAAGGCTCACAGAAAAGTGATGGTGTAAACTGATGGGAATAGCAGTATCAGCGCGGGAGAGTTTTATATGACATGAAGGGCAGAGGGGGTTGTTAAAAAATCTGTCATGTACCATTGGTTGTAATTCTTCTGCATGCCTAGTGGTGCACCATGAAGTAGCCACTAAAAATGCATTAATTGCAATAAGTTAGACCAATTAATCAATTTACAGATATATCGGGCCGATATCAGCTTTTTTTCTGAATATCAGAGTATCCATGTGTTCCCTCTCTAATCGAAACAGGTTATACTGTCTTGCTCTTTTCTTGAAAGAATAATATTTTCTGACAATATCTCCCTCATCCAAACATTTCATTAAAGAGAAATCTACTGTAGTAATAATTTTCTTGTTTATTTTTTATTTTTTACATAATAATTTTCAAATTTAAAATCCTGAATATTGGCAAAAACAGCTCTCAACAGCTTCAGTCTAAATAAAATACACATACATACATACATGTAATGTATATATACATTTATTTTTGGCATGTATTGTTAAAGCTGTAATAATCAAAACTGCCAAGAGTCAATTTAGTATTGTAGAATCAACTGAAAAAAAAAAAACTTGGGAATAAGTGCCTAATTTGATGGTTGACTCACTGATTAATTACATATTCCATGTATTTTGTGAGCTGATGGCCCTCATTTTGCAATGTCAGTTAATGTAGGTGTAAACACAGTAGGTGCACACAGTATAATGACATGGAAAACTAGCTTGACAAGATGAAAGTCACTTTGTAGTTCAGTTTTTTTTCACGGCCAGGTTTCCCACCGACACTGCACACACAGCATCTTCATTTCCATCAGTTTACTCTCATTCTGCGTTCGTCCTCTTCCTCGTTGTTAGAGGCTGACAAATGAACTGACTGACTGTGTGACTGATGGTGGAGAACAAAGGTAAGGGCGCAGGTTCATGGCTGTCAGTGGCAGTGGCATGCTAAGCCCTTTGTCTTTTAATGAGCTCCGGGCTCAGAGATTGACGATCACAGAGATAAATTGGTGTAAGAGCTAGTCGAGGATTTATGACCATGCGCCTGGCCTGAGAAAGAAGTGGGGGCGGAGGGGGTCTAATTTCAGTAGGTGTGGTCTTTCTCTGAAATAAGAGGTAAAACTGTGCAGGCAGACCTGGGGTCAGCTAATTCCATCTTAGCAGGAACCTTGGCCTTGAGGGCCAACATATGAAACTGACCTAAGGTTATCTAGGATGACCTGCAACCGACCTACATATCCCAGGATTCATTTTGCCAAAAGAGAAAGTCACTGTTGGCATTGTGATCAATCAATCTCACCTCAGCCTCTGAAAATAATTAGATGACCTCCAACTCTTTTCAATTTAGCTATTTATTCCTGAACTCAGCTGCAATGTGTTTAACTAAAGTGACCACATGTGACTGTTTCTGTATGCCTCATCATTCAGGAAGACCTCAGTTAGCATCCTAGAGTCCCTGGCACACAGCTGTCAACACCTATGTATAACGCTGCAGCTAATCTTTATTAATGCATCAAACGGCTCCAAAAGTCAGGCTTTGACAATATTTTCTTTTATCAACTACACACAGCTAGAATGTGATAAAGCAAACATGAAAGTGGTATAATTAAGTGCTCAAGAAAGAAGAAGTAGAAAGAAGTAGTTAAATCTTAAGGACAAAGTCAAGGACAGATATTATCCTCCTAGAGCCTGCAAGGCCCCAACTGGAGGTAGTTCCAAATGCTTACAGACTGCAGCCTTTAAAGCCATTATAAAATACATTAAAACATCTTTAGAACCTGACTCTTATTATAAGAAGCCAATCATCTCTACAGGCTGCCTACTGATGACTTCAACTTCTGCTTCCACTTAACTATAAATACCCAGGCTCACAGCTAACATCAGACTCAACATAATGAGCGTTGAGTTTCACCTTTACAAAGACCAGTTCAGTATTTTGTATTTTGTTTTTTACTGCAGTCCAAAACCTGCATCCTCTGTACATCTTAAACTCAAAATGAGATACTGTGACAATATAAGGGCCTTTTCTGACAGTGTTGGTATGTAGCCATGTACACACTGTGTGCTCTGTTGTTACTGAAGCCAGAGACTAGACAGTTTGTGACTATCTGCTCCCTCATAAACCTCAGGTCTCCATTTTCATCAACAGCACTCAAGCTTGGGTAATAATAATAACCAAAACTAGTGTGGTTGCAGTTTTGTACTGCAGAATGTATTACACTAAAGACTGACTGTCTCATCTATTGAGGACACTGAATCCCTTAAACTTATTTAGTTCTAATTCTATTTAGTTTATTTATTAGCACAAAAATAAATAATGATGCAGACAGTCACACCATAAGACCTCTTTCCCTTACAATAAAACTAATAGAGAAATTATTAAAAATGTGTAATAGGAACATTTTTTGTCTCAGGTACATTGAGTTAAGCTAATGGACTAAAACCAAACTCAAAACTGCTGAGAGCATTAAAAACATCCATATCTTACCCTCAATCACTGTTACCACAAGCTATAAACACTTCAAGTCAAACTTCTACGCTGAGGAACCATTTTGGTTCGTATTCACAAACGTACAGGGTTACTTTGATCCAAGATGGACGCTCTTTCAGCCCATCAATCATCATTTCTACTTTCGCTCAGTGGATTCTGACACCACGGCTGTATCGTGTGTCTGCTTTCGCCATTGCGACACTTTGAAAACACCGGCGTCAAATTAGAGTCCTAATCCTCATTAGAACTTAGGCACAAAACTCCATAAAACGTATACCTTCACATACAAATTACCTGCTCAATACTATTGTAAAATACTGGATCGAAAAATATATCAAACACACACAGATCACATACTCCTCAGCCCTTCCTATGGCCTCCAAGCGGTCCTGTGGCCATACTAAAGCAGTTTATAGAAGCCTCCCTACATGGACACAGCTTCTGGAATAGTAACTGCTATTTGATCTGACTGCAGGCTCTCTCACCTCTCCGCTTACGTACACACACTCTTGACATGTAACTCACAACACCAATACAGAGCACTAAATTAGTTAATCCTATTATTTTGATATAATTCACTTGGAATATGTTTTAAATGTTTGAAGGACTGTTTAGTCTTTTAACCCGATGCCTTAAATTCACTGGTCAGTGGGCAAACTAAAACTTAACATTATGATGTGACATTTTATGAAAGTGAGGGACATCTGGAGAATATTTCACTTAGTCATAATTCAGTAAGCCCATTTATTATTATCAGTCTTGTGAGTGAAAATACATTGAGAGGTCCAGACATCACCTCGGCAGGGTAACTGTTCCTGCACTGAAATCACATGATCCTGACAGAGTGAATCATGGGTGAGTGGCTGAAATGCTTCCCCCCTCTCCCCATTGCATCCTGGGATTTGGCAGGCAGGGCAGCAAGTACGCCTCAGTAGAGCAGGACTTCATAAGGATTTTGTAAATTAGAAATTAGTTTTGCAATTTCCTCACTAATGGTTAAAACGAGGATTTAGGGGAAGGAAAGCTGGTTTTTAAATAATGCTAACTGGGAAAAAAATCATCCCATCTAGCACCTTAATTGGTTAACGTGTCTTTTCCTTCATCGTCTCTGATTTTCATATCATTTCATCCTCTAAAAGAGACAAGAAATCTCAACAGGACTAACATGGATGAATAAACTTTAAAAATATCACATAAGGAGTGGGAGAAATTGGAAAAACTTGACCAGTACACTACATCATCATGCAATATATTACCATTACAAATGGACTGCACCATAAATTCAATATTAGTGCTGACATGTGACTACAGCTTTTCCCAATTAAACTGGCATTCAGCTTTAGGCACATTATGCATGTCACAGAGTTAGGTTTAACGGTTCAGGAGGGTAAAAGAAGACAAAAGACTTCTGTTGTACCTAAACAGTTTTGGTGCAATGCAATTTTTCCAAAACAACTGCAATAAATATGAGTACAGTGCAACAACCAAACTCATGAACATGGGGCTTAAGCACATGAAAGGATCTGGAACATCTAGCTTGAGCTCTCTGTCATCAAACAGTAGTGAGGAATGAGACACTGGAAAAGCTTTATCATATCAGATGGCAGCGTCTTCTAACATGTTGAGTAACTGCACGATTGAATATAATGTGTCATTTCGAATTGGTGTCAAAAGATGGAGCAAATCACCCTCCTATATCTCCTACACCTCCTGAGAAGAGCCAGTTTTCTGACATTGTTTCATGCAGTATCAAATGGGAAGTGAGATTCATGACCCCATCTGGCTGCTGCACTACTGGGTGACTTGTTAAAGTCCAAAATGAGATTAGACCAGAATAAATTAGATTACGCAGCACCCTAAGATCTTGACTCGCCCACACAGAGGGATACTGTGCCAGCTCCAGTGGATAATATCACAAAGCTGTATATAACTTTATAACACTTCACTCTAACGATGAACAATCCTTTGGCTACTTCATTTACATCCTCTGGAATAGAATAGAATAGAATAGAATAGAATAGTATAGAATAGAATAGAATAGAATAGAATAGACAACAGTTGACCAGACTTTCACCACATCACAAGTCTCAAGCAAAATTATAGTTTGATTGTAAGGCTCCTTTTGAAAAAAATTAAAATAAGGTGAAAAAGAGCCAAAGTGTGGAAAATATAGAATATAGTCCTTAAAATAATGGGAGGCATCAATGTTTTACTGTATGTGTGAATAATGTTTATATAATTTTAAAAAAGGCTACTTACTCTAAGACTTTGGTGCATCAATCAAGCCAAACCTACTGAAATAATTACACACTTTACATTACACAGTCAAGTGTAAAATAGACAATGATTCGCTACTTACAAAGATAGCAGGTGACAATTTACACCCTTCCCTAGGCAAACATCAACTTGAACAGGAGGGAAGACCTTTCCCCTATGTATGTGTGGGTGTGTGAGTACATCTATAGAGCATTCACCATCCTCTGTGGCTAACAGGTCAGCTGAGCCAATAAGGCTGTTGATAGCCATATGTAATGGGTATTTATAGGTCATTGCTAGCATAAGCTCCACTACGCAGCCAGTCATTCATTTAGCCAGTTAGCAGCTGAACACCCAGACTATGTGAAACTGAGGGCGACAATATGTGATGTGTTGTTCAGACTGATTACTTGTTTAAATTATTTTAATACACTATGCAAACACCAAAATTAGCTTATCTATGACATTTGGATGCTATTACTATGTGCAATCCATTTCATGAAGTATTTTAGTACTGTACGCTATGCAAATACAGCATAAAGTATCAACCATTTATAACACGTAAACTCCTTGTGTATGATTCATAGCTATCTGTTGTTCAGGGTTACAGAAGGCTATTGATCCTACATTCAGTGATCACTTCTTTTTGTGGATGTGTTCGATCTCTCTAAGCTGTCAGTGCAGCTCTGGGCAAAGCAAACGTCGATAAGCTTGGACAGCTTACAGAAACATCCACTTCTGTCCACAGCTCGCTTGCTAGCACACCTCTCTTTGACGTTATATTCACAGTCTTGAATAACCAGAGCAAAGAAAAAATGAAACTTGTCATCTGTGCACTTCCTCTCATTTCTAATATTACAGCTGCTTTGTGGAAATGATATCTCTAGGATGCAGGAAAATCTCATCACTCTTTGCTTTCATATGCAGCCTATTTTGTTCTTTCTGACACCCCTCACTAGATGCAATATCTCTCACCACCGGTGCCAGGTCCTATTAAACTGCTTCTCTACACCAAGCGAGGAATCATTAGCTCACACACTGCAAGAGTCACTTCATTATAAATAAACACCAATGGCAAAATTCATAATTCAGAAGTGTGCATGGACACACACACACACACACACACACACACAAACTCTATTTCTAATGTCTAGTATCAGATTCAGCATCACTGTGTGTTGACAAACATTTTATTACTGTGTCGAGTGGTGACCAGCTTTTTCCACTGAAATTTCAAGGATGGGAGAGAGAACAGGTGGCGTGAGGATTTTCTTTCAGATTCATTACACCGCAAAATGATGCTCTGTCTATATTTATGCGCTGATATCAGCTCCTTCAGATGGATTTTACATGCCAAGAAGAGCAGCGGAGTATAGTGACCTACTCCCCTGAGAGGCTGGGAGGTGAACTGTAAAGGAAGGTGCTGTGCTGTGTGGATTTTTCAAGGCCTATTATATCATCTTACACAAGAAAGATTAACAACCAGCATCAGAAGAAAAACAAAAAACATAGCGCGACCTTTCAAAAGGTTGCTCCATAAGACCTAAGACAAGAAATAACAAAAACAAAGTGTAACACTTCGATAAGCAGTGCAGAAAGAGGAAGAAGATGTAAGGGGACAATTCAAGAACAAGGGCAAGAGGAAGTGTTGAATCTGATTGGAGAAGTGAGCGAGAGAGAGAGCGAGAAGGAGAGAGAGACAGAGGGAAGGAGGGCAGGAGGTGGAGCAGGGCAAGTCGAAAAGTATTTTTAGGAAGATGTTTATTTGTGGGTCTGTGAAACCAACCCGGGGTGTATATCTACTAGCCTTGCCATCTCTCTCTCTCTCTCTTTCTCTCTCACTGGCTGCCACCATCTGTTGAGGTCTCTCAGGCTTGTCACACTGAAAAGAGCTTCATTGCTCCAGCTCTATAAGTGGGGGGTATTTTGCATAGACAGATAAATTCTGCAGATTCACTGCAGCTGGTCCTGGCGTCTGAACATGGCCACTGCACTATGTTGTGCTGCTCTGCTGTAATGCAATGCAATAATGCAGATTAGAAGTTTTTATATTAGATAAGATTAGACAACCCCTTTATGATCTCTGTAGTGAAATTAGGCTGTGGCAGCATCACAATACAACACAACGTAATAAAATGAAAGAATAAGAAATAGAGCAAATTGAGTGGTATCAAACGAACTCAACGACAGATACAGTATCAAAGTATAATACTTAAAGAAAAAAACGCAATGGGCCAAAGAAGAAATGCATGAATTAACAGTATTTGAAAAGGGACAAACGTTACAATAACTTCGTAAGTTATTGTAAGCCATAGTTTTTTGATAAATGATCAAAATCGTCTACCTGATAGCTGTTCGTCGTAGGTGAGGCCTGCTGAAGTCATTTCATTGCTAATGGAAGTCCAACATGGCCGCAAATTAAGCTAGCAGCCAGCAGCTGGAGCTCCCTGCCAGCCCCTGAAGCATAATAAATCACAAAAAACGACAACCGGGACAATGTAACGCAAGGCAGCTTGCGCGTGTATCAGATAAACATTTATGCTAGTCATAAGACTGTATTGACTATTGTGGCTGTGTGACTGTCCCAGTTTAGGTGCGGCAGACGTCACCTCTATGCGCTGACTTTTAGCACTGACATCTCATTAAACGCACCTGTCCGGCTCGTCCTCGCGACAAGGCCAGCTGGTCGCCAAGGCAACGGCTGGCCTGCTCCCCCCACAGGACCTTAGGCTAGCTCAGAGCAACTCAACGGCAGACAAAATAGTGCCGTTTTGACACATCATATTTCTGTTTTCCTGATCACTTTTAATCATTTTCAGTCAGCATGCAACGGCTGCATTCCAAAAATATATTTAATCATGGAGGACAGACTGAATAAATTTGGGTAAGTGGTAGTGTGGGATAGATGTAGGCCACAAGTGATGTGAGTATATAAGTTATTGGTAAAGTTAAATATAACTGTGGGTAAACTGAGCTCCAGTCGGTGATTTAAGTTAAACTATCAACAGTATGAACACAGTCTCAACAAGATGAAAACGCTAATTTATGCTTTTCTCCCTTAAAAGAACTTAAACTCATACTACTTAAATTAGTTGGATACCTAGAATAACCATTCTAATTAGCTATGTAAAGCCAACCGTTAATTATATCACAAATATTTATGTCAGTCTAAAATGACGGGTAAACTCTGTTCTGAAAATCATGATAAACTGGCTTTAGGTCACTTTTACCTTCCCTCCACTACATCTCCGTCCTATGTTTGGTCTAGTGTTTTTAGAGTTGATGCAGGTGAGTGTAATGGTGATGAAACCCGACAAAATCCAATGTAGCCTAGGTTACACCTTATAATTCAGATGTGGGGTGAAGACCGGGGGTATATTTAGACAATCTTTGCGAGGCAGTCGGGGGTAACTGAAAGACAACACTGAGAAAGTTGCACGACCCAAAATATCTGCCCACACAGCTTCCAGCAGGACTGGTGTGCCAGGTGCGGAGACAACTAATGGTCAAGCAAGGCGCAGCTCCCAAGTGTCTCCCTTTGGGCTCTTTTACACATTGCATATACAGTTCTGGTGTGCGTGTGTGTGTGTGTGTATCGGGGTGTATCCAACCAACTCATTGGTCACACTGGCATGTTTAACGCATCAATAGTCACTCATTGACAGTGTAACATGGCTCAAGCTGTGCGCAATTACGCAAGGCGGCACCAACGAACAGTTGTCCTGAATCTCCAAATCCAACCTACCTTCCTCTGCTGCTTCTCCCAGGCAGGGTCCAGCAGCAGGTCCCTGTCCCAATCGTCCTCTTGAGTCATGTACGCCTCTTCATGGTGGATCGTGTAGGTGTTGTAGGTCATTTGGGTTTCGACAGCTGTCATCGTGCCGCCTCTGTTAGGACTTCTCGCGTCCCCCTCAGCTTATAATAAGAAACGTTAATCAACAACAAAAGTAACGGCGGCGGGGCTGTCTGTTTTTGTATAGGCCCTGAATGCAGGAACCTCCTTGGGACGAGGGGTCTCGCTGTGGGGAGAGAGAGAGGGGCTGCAGAGACCAGACTCCACTGGTGCGAGGTGCCTGTGCGGAGGTGCTGCTCCCACTACCAGAAGACCCTGCTGGCCGGTGCTCCTTGCCTGGTCAAAAGTGGCACACGTGACCGCACCCCAATAAGTATGGGAACCGACAGCCTAAGTATCAGGTTCTGACCCTAAAAAGGTGTGAAGGGCGGGGCCGGTGCCCAGCGGCAGGGTAAGCGGGTTCGCTAGTGGACAGAGGGGACGTCGATCACGCCTCCTCCCAGCAGAGAGGTTTTTATGGCCTGTGCTGTGCACCTGTTGCTGTTAGTGACTTTCAATGGCAAACCCATACCCTCGGGTAGTTACAGGGGTGTTCCAAAAAACAGGATCAAAGAATTAGCTCTCTCATTCTCCAAAAACACCTGACGTGTGATTTGCTGAGTCTACAGTACAGCAATCCAAGAAGAGTAATCTTGGGCCTCCTGATGACTGACAGAGACTAAAACTACCTTAATAAACTGCTGGAAATAAATGTACAATTCAGTGATTAATAATGAATACTATTAATATCATTTAAAGCTGTTATTTTATTTTCTTATGCATAAATCGAACCACAAATGATCAAACAATATATCTAAGGGAAATATTTAGCATTGTTAACTGTTTATTCAATTAGAAAAAAACGAGATCAAGCATTTTTCATAAGAAAAAAAACTACTTTATTTATATCTTCCATGCAGATTGAACAATGCCTCAGGATATTTGAGAAATGCAATGGCATATATGCATACACAAGCCTACAGTATCATTTGGGGTTATATCAGAATTTGTCATTCACAGTAAACATTGTCAACTATATCAAACACTTCATCTAATGTCTAATGTCATCAGATTAAAATCCCCTCCCACCTTGTGCTGAAACAAATGTCCTTGAAATGATCAGATCCAGATTTCTGGCCTTTAGAGGTAACACATGACATTCAGTTACCCTTGAAGCACAGCACATTGAGGTGTCTTTAGAAACCAGAATGTTTTATGTCATAATTACTTGGCATTTAGATGTAACTACACTTGGCTTGGTCCATTAACCTACTTGGAGAAGCTTAGCTACTGTGTAACTATGTGTAGTTACCATCAGATACATTGCTACGCTACTACCGAGCTCAGGGGATTGAATGAGTGAGAGGAATGATGGCTGTAAACATCATGCAACTGTGAGGTGCAGCTCCACACTAGATGTTAGCAAAGCCCTGTTAATAAAAAAGGGAACCTTTGCTAAAAGACAAACCTGATGGCTACCAAACATGTTAATGAGGTAATGACTGAGGTGACCACTGAAACTCTTCCTATCTAGCATTTCTGAAGAAAGTAGAGCTACAGGAGAGTCTGTTATCTGTAATTCATGCTAGTCGTGTTTGTGTAAAACCTACCTAATCTCCATTTGCGAACTCAAAGGCAATACGGTCTATGGGTTGTGCTCAAACCAGCAGAGTGGGTTGTGCTCCAGATGCACACGCCTGCACATCTCAGGAAGTACCTACAGCATGATAACAGATGTAACCTGCAGGATCCCATCAAGATAACACAATGCATCGATGTGTACTTATAGAGCCTGAGCATCTGGATCACAGCCGGCACATCTTCAGCTGTCCAAAACACAGAAGGCAGGAGAGAGGGTGGGTGGTGAGGAGGAGGAGGAGTAGGAGGGGAGGAGGAGGAGGCTGCAGCGAGCTTGGCTGTCAGTATGAGTGTGACAGTGAATGTAGAGCAGGGATTTAGAAATGCGTGGCTGCATTCAACCAAGCATAGGTCTGGGCTCACAAGCACCCAAAGCCTTTAGTGAGGAGCTGG
>OMKZ01010838.1:1213-24951 GCA_900302535.1 Neoniphon sammara | reverse complement strand
AGAGTGTGTATAGTGTAGGCTGAAATAAATAGAAGCTAGCATCCAAATCCTGCAAGGAGATCTCCAGTGAACCGAGATGGCTTTGCTTTGCATCAGCGCTGTTGGAAGAAATCCAATCTGAAAAGCCAAAGATCTGACCTCGCAATGTCTGCAGCATCACACAAACATCAACAGGGAACAGGACTTTTCCTGTACTGTATGTTTTGCTTAGTTTTTTACTTTATGAAATAGTATGTCAATTGCTACTGTATTTGAATGCTCATCTAAAATAATAATAGATCAGTTGCATTGTCATCTCTAAACCCTGTCTCCATCTCTCTTTCTCTGCTAAATATAATTCTCAATTATTGCATTCCTGCATAACTACTAGGTAGACATTTTTTTTAACAGTGCATTGTACATAAACAATCCAGTGACAACAGGTGACAAGTCACTGGATTTGATTGTTGTCTTTGTCACTATACATAACATGTACCATATGTCTCAAAATGGGATGAACATTGTCACAAACCTTGATCACAGTCCTGGATGTTCTGCTAAAACAGGCACATAACCGGAGAAACTAAAAACATTCAGCAGCATTATCTGATATACTGAGAAACTATAGGAGTTATGCATTCCACAGCGATGCTTCTTTTGAGTGATTTTACGACAGAAATGCATGAAAACGTTAAATTTAAATCAAATGAGTATTTCTTTCCGCAAGAATTACACCCTCACATTGACTTGTCCAATTCTATCAGATTTGGAGCTGTTGTTATGCACTGCAGGCGGCTGCTGCTTGGGTTCCTTGTGGCTTTGTGGCTTTGAGTCTAACCGAGGCAGACTGAGAGAGGCTTATTAATCCTAGGGCTGCAGCTTCATTCTTTAGGCCACAGTCAGGGAAAATGCACTTACTGTGTGGCATAAATAGACTTCTAATTTTGATCAGCTAAATATACAGTATGAAGCACAGACATTAAGATCCACCATGTTATTTTTGTTGTTGTTTTTTTCTGAAGGGAGAAGGGATTTGTCATTAATAAGGGCTGACATTTTCACAGTTCATGGCTCAGTCTCTCTGTGCAAGCTTAGTGGGTCTGCGCATTTGTTGTGCAATACGTAAAAGCTCAGTGAAGTATCCACGTTTGCTCATCAATATATGTGAAATGAAGATAACGGCTAGGGATAACCATGTACAGTGAATGAGCACGGGGAGTTCACACTCATACTATCACTGTTACTACTAACAATAACACAAAGAAGAAAAAGGAGAAGAAGAATTGTACCTAGGTTGCAGCACTTCATCACCATCATCAGAAAAACATATAAAATGTTTTGCCAGATGTTTCCTTGCACATAGCCCATAAAAAAATCCTGACAAATGAATGACAAATTGAACACCTAACGATCTGTATCTCATTAGCAGCGGCGGCCTGGAAAGGGCACCAGTTTGATAAACAAATATAAATCAGAGGTGGCAAGCCAATGATTGCGGGAGATACAATTTTAACTTTGCGGAATTTGGTGTCAGAAGGTCCTTGCCATTGTGCTGGCCTGTTAAATCACCAAGATTGACCGTGATCATTTTGTAGCCAATACAGTCCGCAGGAAGAATGCTCCAGTAAAGTGGATTTATGGGTATGGATTACCGAAACAAAAAAATATATATAAGCTGGACAACAAATCAGATGAGATGCGGTCTGTCTGAATGTCATCCAGACAAGTTAAAGACCAACGGAGTGCAGAGGCTCAGAAGACGCGGTCATGCCGGGTGGGGTGAGGAGGGTGAAGGGGCTGTTGATGTACTGCATCAGCTGAGATAATAGCATTTTTATTGAGAGCACTCGTCAACAGTGGTATAACCTTGCCTGGGCCTGGTGAGCACTAGGCTGTGGTGTAAGTGATGGCTCTCTGCCAGGATCTGACCATTAAGGCTCATTAGTCCCTATTGATAGCCCTGATGATAGGCACTCTGAAAAGAGGCAGCCAAGGAAAAGGTCAGTGTATGGATCTTAATTTGACCTCACTAACCCATCACTGATTGGCAGCATCTGTCATCCTTAGATTTAATTTAGCAGTGATTGAGTGCTGCAGAGACCATATTGGCAATAACCCTGCAGGCTGTCTCATTGCCCCTGTTCTTCCAGATGGAATCTGTGCCTGCCAACCTTAATGGCACCACTGTCTCCTGTGCCCATTTCATTTAGACTGTGAATACAGTAGGACTGGTGCAAGGGCCCGTTCATGTCACCCATACACCTGAGGAGGAATTTGTTGTTTGTTTCCCACATTAGTCTACCAATTACAGTGACAATAATTCTCTGACATCAACTCAACTGACTCAAATACAAGAATATAGCAGCTGAAACAGTAGCTGAAATCCACATTTCTGCGGATGCAGTTTTTACCTTACACCATTTTCCCTCATTTTTATCAAAAACCCGAATGAAGCTCATCTTGAAGACTTCAGCTTGCTATGAGCATTGGATGAGCAATGGATGAAGCACTGAGGCAGCTGTACATTGTGAACGCCAGGGGAAGTGGGGAATTAGGCAACATCAACAATTAATTTTCTCCAGCTCCGCTGTAGCCAGCGAGCAGAGAGAGGACATGATGAGGAATCATAGGAACGAATGGATAAAATGAGGGAAGATGCTCCAAGGAGGATAGGACTGATTATGTAATGGAGGGACTTGTTTACGTGTCCCCTCTGAGTTCATATTAGCTGATGGAAGACACCCTGCCTTTGCCGTTTTTCTTGGGCTCTGCCACACTGCATTAATGTCTTTATTCATAGTCACTGGTAATTGGCCTACTTTGAGGCGAGTGTTTGTCTGTAATGTGGACTTGTACATCAGAGAACTACAGTAAAGAAGAAAAGAGCCACTATCTTAAGACCCTGGTTTACTGAAGATGTAAAGCCAAAACTAGGAATGCAAAATATGAGAAGAAAACAAGTACTGAACATGTACAGACCCACAACAGCTCCAGTGCATCATACATGACACAGCATATGGTTCTGTATAGTAGTTATTTATTTATTTATTTATTTTGATATCTAAGCATTCAACACAATTGCATTAAACAGGAAGTGACTTTTGAGTTGTAAAAGTGAGGCACTGAATTATGCGTGTTTAAACTTTAACTTTGAGGATAACCATAGTAGCTACAATACACAAGGCCTATTTTTGTGGCCATCTGAGGGAGTTTGAGGGCTAAAATCTCTTCATCTTTAATCACAAAATTGCTTTGTGGAATAAGTTGTGATGAGGTGTGAGCTGGTCTGGTTCAAACAGTGAAGAAACATGTTTTTTCCTGCATTTTGTTGAAGTACATATGCCCATGTAAATGTTCTTTCATTTTTGGAAATGTGTGATCTACAACACTGTCTGTCTGTATTGCATCATTAGCTATTCTTGTTTGGGATAAGAATCATACATTTGTACTTAGCTAGCTAGCTAAGTTTAAATCATAACATTCCTCCTTAGACTTAGCTAGCAATAGCATAGCATTTGAATGACCTCTTTAATTAGATCAGATGATTGCTCATCTACGGTTTCCTCAGCAATCAGATTTGTTTAAGTGTGTCTAGCCACTATTCTGCCTTGCAGGGGCTGTCTGGATAAAATGTTTCACTCATCAGAAATTTCGTCTTTTTTCTGTGAATAAATACTGATTTGTATTTATATTTTAACATTCTCACTATTGTATTATGATATGATGTATTTATATGTTATAAGGTATCATAGTCGGGAGAAAAACTTAGCTGTACAGTAAGGTGTAAGTTGTTATTTTGTCTTGGTGATAATGGTACTCTGATTTATAGTTAGTAATACATTTTTCTGAGAATAACACCTACAATCTTTTGGTAAGTGTATTAATTAAATTTGTCTAGTGACTGTTGTGGATGTAACAGCTGATAAGTTGTGAGGGAGCAGGTGACAGGTCATGTGACTTGGACAGACAGCTGACTCTGACGGCTGGTTCAACATGTTTCCACCACGAGTATCTATGAAAAGGCAACAAGGAAGAACACTTACTGATTCTGCAAGAGCCGGTTTGAGAGATGACATGCATCCTGGAAACACGTCCAGAGAGTACAGCAGCAGGTAGCAAACCCCATGTCACATGAGGCACCACCCCTGTCACTGAAGAGGCATCTTAGGGACAGAGTGGTGTGGCAGCCCAGGAAGAGAAAGGTCAGGAGGCAGAAACATAGTAAGAGACCCTCAGGCTACTGAAAAGAAGTCACCTATCTGAAAATAGTGTGAAATAAGTTAAAAGAAACAGTCGGGAGTATGTTTGAGAAAATTAACAAAATGATCTATTTCTATGGAGTTAAAAAAAAAAAAAAAAGCTCAAGTCGACAAATAATAGAAGATGCAGAACCAAAGAGGTTGAGGCCACACAAAAAACACCTGAACGTCTGAAGCAAGAGAGAGGGTAACAAAAACCAACAGAAAGGCATCAGGAGATGAAAAATAAGGTATCAGTGTACAACAAGTAAACTAGATGAACTGTTTAATAGAATCACAGAGAGCAGAGAGTCTCGAACAAAATGAAAGCAAAGAAAGAGATAGGACGCCAAGGATCTTTTTTAAATTTGTCAAATCACTCCTCAAATAAGAGGAGTCCAAAAGCAGAAAAGAAGAAGCCAAAAATAAAGAGGCACATGCCAAAAAATAAAAACTAAAGGCGTATGGGAGGTAGGTCTTCCTGCAGATAATGTACAAGCCACAGAGCTGGAACATTAAATACATGTTAGCCTTCCAAAATGAAGGAGTGGGGAAAAAATAGTAAGACGTGTGAAAGTGTGATCACTCCCAAGACATTATGGAGTCCGTTGTCAGGTGTCAGATGTCTGGGATTTTTATGGAAGGTTATGGAAGGTGTTTGGGAGAAGCATAAGATGAAAATGGGTCAGTTTAGTCCTTTTGCTGCTGAAATTCCCCCCTCCTAACAACATACACACAACTCTATCTATCTATCAATCTATCTATCCATCCATCCATCCACCCATCTATCCATCCATCCATCCATATTAGCCAGAGGAATTCAGAGCGCACACGGATGCTGAGGTGCACTCTCATTCATCACAATAATTCTCAAGTATATCAAGATAAGAATTTCAAGGTACACACACCTCGCAGAAAGCACAGTTAAGCGGACTGTGACATGTGTGAAATTCAATTACAGACCTGCTGCGGATGCACTCTGTGTAACCCAGGGAGACTGGAGGAAGCAGCAGCCAGGTGGCGACCCTGTAGGCAGCAGCTAGCACAAATCACAATGGCCTGGGCCACTGCCAAGAGCTGGGAATCTGCCATCACGCAGCCCACCAACACTCGAAGAGCAGCTCATGGTCACTCATCACAGACACTCTCCACATGTTTCTCTTTCAGTGCACTCAGGTCAGTAAAAAGGGAATGCAATACACATTGTTGGCCACTTTGCTCTATAATTCATGTCCTACTCCTAAAATAGAGTACTCTAACAGTACTCACTGTTTCATCAGTGCCTGCAGAAAATAGAAACATTGCAACTGAAGTATGGAGAAAAAAGGCAAATGCAGCTTATTTTTGATTGATAAAACAGGATTGAAATAATGCTAAGCTTTTATAATATTGATGTGTAAAAATATTTTTTTTTTTGTTAATTATTTCTGTGATTGCACCCTGGTGTCACTATTTGGTTGTCTCTCACTCTTTAGCCAGCTGGAGATGGGTGAGGACTCAAAGTGCCATTGGCAGGCCTGATGTGAGGATGAACTGTAAGTAAATGGGAGATCTTTCTGGTTGGTAAAGGCTCACCCAGCCAGACATGATATCTGTATATGCGCATGCACAGACTTCCTTACATGTGACCAAGACTCAGTGGCCACTGGGGAATCTGTAAGGTCTCTGCACTGTTACACAACAGTTGTTAGCGATGTGCGTGTCAGCATATAACTTATGGGAGCAGTAATCTCCAACGGTTTCAACTATAAGACCAAAGCAAATTCACACATTTAAGTACTTGGAGACTAAATGTGCTAATGAGAGCAGGAATCGATGGTTTGATAGGCCTGTTTTGTGCCGTGGCCAGTGGTTTACTGTACTGCTAGTGCAGAATGCAGCCGGTGTCTCGTGGGGTCTGGTTCCTCCCACTCCCCTACTGATGAGCTGTGAGTGGCAGGCCAGCTAACCGGTCTTGACACAGGAGAATCAGCCTGAGTTGAGAGGGAGCAGCCGTGGGAGCAATGCCTGCCTGCCACATTGGAGACCATCAGCAAGACATGTCAGGCTCCATTCCAGCTGAAGTCCCAAAACCATGTTGTACTGTACTGAAACAGCTTTAGCTTGGCCTATAATGCAGAAACATAATATTGAAAACAGCTGAATGTTGATGTGATTACAGGGAAGGGATGCCATATATTTGCAACTTCACACATCACTATGGCACAACCACTCTTACCAATCTTCCATGTTTGTCACACCAGGAAATTGATCTTGCTAAGAGAAATATGTTTTTTGGATCAGTTAATTTTTTAGAGTGCATAGTACATATACAGGTCATTTGCATACTGAATGATATGGTTAAAAAAATCATATTGCAATGTTTTGACGGATATTGCAATTAAGATATGATTTGATGGAAATGATCATTTTTGCATCATAATTCTCATTTTCACTAAAACAGCTATTAAAATGATGATAACGTGATTTTTTTGCTGGGATCTGTACTAAACAAACATGTCTTCGTGGAGAATACAATTGGTAGACCAGGTCATCTCTGTAGCACCATGATACTCCATTTATAATGGTATTTTGTCACACATTTGGCCTTTACCCCAAAAATAAATAAAAAATAAAAATGAATAAATAAATAAATAAATTTAAAAAAATGTAAAAATCACAGCTTTTGTGATTTGGATATTGCACTTGGATATACTGTGATTTTGATAATGATTCGATGAATTTCTCAGCTCTACTCTGTGGTAGCACATTTTCTCCAGAGGCAGGGCCACAGTGTTGCTCAGGCTTAAAGACAGGAGAGAAGCCCTCTTTGAAGGGGTCCTTGTGTGGGCTCTGACAGACAACCTTGTTTTATGTCCCAACATTACTGCACTGCAGATTTCCCCCCACATCTCTCCCTTTTATTTAATTCCTCTCTTCCCTTAATCCAGATTGTTTAACACAACATCATGCTTTAAAGGGATTTAGGATGTCTGTTTGTATGTTTGCTTACTCACTTTCAATCAAATAGGCTTTGACTGCCACAACAGCCAACTTGTTTGTTCCTACATGACAATGAGCATGAGGGGGCCTGGATCAAATCCAGATAGCTGTTTCTAAAAAAGGAAGGAGTAATTAGTAAATGTCATTTGAGAAGAGTATGGCGAATTAGAAGCCTGGTGGATCATGTAATTAGGACTCGAGCCTTTTCATAGGCGGCACAGGGAAGGACGAGGACACTACAGCAGCTTTGTCTTTGCACACTGACAGCACCCAGAGCTGTTACAGAAAACACCATATGACACGCAGAAACGCATTCCCATACACACACACACACACACACACACACACACACACACACACACACACACACACACACCATGTTGAACGAAGCTCATGGTGATGCATGACTGTTGCTGTCTTCTTGTATTTTTGCTGCTTGTGAACTCAATGCACATGAGCTTTTTGGACACATGTTGGTTTTATATGTTAACAGTTTTTCCACATAGTATTCTGACATCACCGTTTTTACTTCAGATGGGAAAATTTCAATTCACAAGTGGAAAACTGTTTTTTTATTTTATCCACGTGTGAACAATTTTTCATATTTTCTCATATGATTTTGACAATATTTGTTTCACACACACAAACCTCACATGCAAAGAAACATTCACATTTTCACGTGCAAAAGGTGAAATTTCACATTTACAGACAGAAGCCAACATGTGTCCAAAACAATATGTGCTTAGAATTCATGTATGGCTTCTCACATCTAACTATTGGATATTGGTTGAACCATACAAAAAAGTGGAGGTAAAACTGAGATAATTTTATTTATTTATTTATTTATTTTTTTTAAGCTCTCAAAGAAAATATCTATAATCTACGGAAACCACCACCAATTAAAAAAAAACACTCCCACTGTGCCAATTTGGGCCATGTTGGGTCACATACAGTATGTGCAGTGAAAAGCAGTACACTGAAGGGCACAAACTGCTCAAATGCCAGTTCTTTTTCATATAAATAGAAGTATACCATCATCAATCATTACTGACAAATAATTAGCCACTCATTAGCTGCACACATGCCATCCCTCCTCCGAGAGATGTTTGTATGTGGGGGCAGACAGAGCATGTGGGCAGAGAGGGGAGTCTCCAGCAGAGATGCCGAGCCGCTCCTTTGCCAGGGCGCAGCGGCGCAGTCGGTTTGATAGAAGCTCCAGCCACATTTGCCGTAGCTATACTGCAGGAATGCTGATTCAGTTTGCTTCAAACAAACAGATTTCATTTATGAATCTGGATGGAGTTGTACTCAGAGACATCGTTATGAGTAATACATGTGCCTGCTATTTCAAGATTGAGTGATCCACAGAACAGGGCGGACCGAGAATCCACACATGAAGCGCAGCAGCAGCACCATTGTGTTTCACCCTGGCTGGGGCTTGGTGCATACAGAGCACACCAACAATACCCACAGTGTTATCAGCCTCTCACATGTGTTGTCTATGCAAATCTATTCAATAATTGGCCATATAAATTGCATAGTCATGGTGCATTGAATTAATGTTGGATCAATTTATTCCAAAAAATACATCCACTCTCATTTCACTTCATGTAGTTGTATCTCAGCCAGGGTTTCATTAATAACCTAAAAATTTTACTTGTGATTAATATTTAACCAGTGAATGGCTAATTGAAAGGGGGGGGGGGGCTTGTTGAACCACGCACCTCAGAGCCTGGAGGGATTTATGGGAGAATAGATCTGAGAGAGAGCAGATAATAATGGGGATGGAGTAATAAATAAATCTCCTCTCTGAGAAGTAGCCGGAGGACTGACAGGAGCAGATTAGAGCCTATGCCTTTTAAACAAATTGGGTGCTCAAAGAGGCATATTGGCTGTGTGCTAGAGCATGTTTTATAGTTCAGCTCTGTAACCATTGAGACACAGGATACTTGCACCAGCCACACAGCATCATGCTGCAGCTCAAACAGGCTTAGATTGCAAACTCAGCATTTTTTTCCCCAATTACCCATATTTCCTAATTCACCAATCAACCACTGCCTCACCCTATATTGCATCAAGCAGCAAAAGTTAAATCCAGTGTTCAGACCCAGGGCTAACAGTGGTGATGGGTATATTTAGAGGCAGTCTAAGAATGAGGTGAATAAAATAAAATAAAATAAAATAAATACATTTACTTAAGTGGTATGGTTCTGCTTGGAAATTGTTTTTATCTGAGAAACATTCAAACAAAAGTTGGAGAGTTCTCACTGACATAAGAAAAACCTTAAAGAACCACAGTCAGATGTATTTTTATTATTGTTATGTTTTATTTTTCTTTCTTTTTTTCCCTCTTTTTTTACATGCTTTGGATTGGGATTAGTCATATATAGACACATTGCCACACCACTTAAAGGGGATGTCCCCACTTAATGGTAAAAAGCAGAATGTTCAATGTTCAATACATTACCAACCATGTGTAGTTTGTTTATACTCTTTTTACTAAAGAGTTTTACAAAAGGGCTGTCCTACATGACCAAGCTAAAGAATACATAAGGATGCTATTTTATTACACCATTTTCCTTTATGATAAAGTTGTCTGAAGTGAAATTTTTGCTTACTACTGATTTTTGTTTCCTGTCAAAAAATCTAGGTGCCACATTTAGCTGTTGTTGTGCTTCAGTCCATGTAAAAGAATTTCTGAAGTTTCAATTAATTTAATGTGAGTATTGCGTACTCTAGATCTGAAGACAGCAAACCGCCAAAATGGGACAGCAGTTTATCTTTTAGCATCTACTTTCTGTCACTGACTGGACCCTAATTTACTGTAGTCAGCTGTGCTTTGAGCTTAAAATGCAATAGCAGCCATTCAGAGCAACAATCGATCTTCATTGCCAAGACACACAAGACACTGCAGCCCTGAGGCTCTGAGATCTGCTGAAGTTTTCTTGTAAGAGGCTACTACGGCCTGCTTGTGATGTTACATAGCCATTTAAAATGTAAAAATTACACTCAAGAAAGGGATTAAACTGTACCCATCTTTATTTTATTTATTTATTTACGTTTTGGGGCTGAGGTCATAGAGCAATTAAAGTGTGTGGAAACTTTACCTGACTATAAATTACTTGGTTTGCTGTAAAGACCATTTATTTATTTATTTATTTATTTATTTATAAATAAAGGATTTGGCTCTGGAGAATCAAAGAAATAGCTAGGATCCACTCAGTGCTATAGAAAAATATGAATACAAACATGTCTACAAATTGCAGTAAAGAGACATTTTAAGGTTCCTGTTTTTCTTTAACAACTATGTATGTGGGTGTTAAAAAAAAACAGCCCACAAAGAACATTTCACAAGCTATATTTTTAGAGTGATGAAGCTATGACAAATTTCAAACTGATGGGAAGTTTTTGAACAAGGGCAACATTGTTAAAACTTTAATATTGTGAAAGATCTCAATGCACATTGCTGGTTGTGTTTGTAATTGATGACAAGAGCATGCTGAGGAGGGGACAAAACTTTCCTATGAAATATAAAGTGAAATCAGTAGTCTGGTAAATGGCTGCTTTCCAGGGGACTTCATGATTTTCATTAGAATAAAATGTCTCTCATGCCATAATTTCTTCCCATAGCCCGATGTTTGATTGACTTAATGGCGGTGACACTGAGAAGAAACGCAACAACTTATGCGGCATCTTCAATTAGCTGTTGTAATGTCCCTGTCCGAGGTCCTGAAATCTGCTTTCCCAAGCATGCGTCATGTGACTTCACCCAGCACTGCCGAGCTCAGCACCAAGCCTACTGGTTTCTGGAGATTTCATGTGAGAAAAGGACAACCCCGAACCCTTTCACTCTCATCTTGCGTTGTTTAGGTTATTTTTAGTCCCCTGTTCTCTTTTTGTGATCGGATAATGTGGACCTTCAAAGCGCTCGGAGTATGGCAAAAGATTTAGGATGCTGGACTTGTGCTCTTCGTTTTGTTCCTCTCTTTTTACTTAAATGCCAACACGGTGAATGCGTCGGACAGAGTGGACAAGCCTTCTGCTAGAGGTCCGCATTCAGAAAGTCAACATTTTTTTTTTCGGGAGCGAGTTCAAAAGGATGTAACGATCATCTACCTTGACCAACTGAAGTCTCTTCATCAAAATGCAGAAGGGAATACGACTTAATGATGGTCATGTCACCTACCTGGGGCTTTTGGCAAAAAAGGATGGTACAAGACGAGGGTGCTTGAGCAAAAAGAGCTCAGACAACACAAAATGGCACACAAAGTGGTTTGCTTTATTACAAAATATGCTGTTTTATTTTGAGAACGAGACCAGCTCTCGACCCTCGGGATTATACTTGTTGGAAGGATGTATATGCGACAGGGCGCCTTCACCAAAACCCTCACTGTCAGCCAAGGAGTGTTTAGAAAAGCAGGTATGAGGAGCGTGCGTGTGCGCCTGCACGCACCCACACAAACACACACGCTCTCTCTCTCTCTCTCTCTCTCTCTCTCTCTCTCCACGCGCACGCATGCACGCAAACGCACACTCACATTGCTTTATTGTTCCAGGTTTCATTTCACAATATTGACAACGTGCAGCACTGTAGCTTATTAGCTTCAATGCAGCACCCACAAGCAATTAAACATATGTCTCTACAATTTATTTCCTTTAACTATATTTTAATGCTTTTTATGCATATATTAGACTATTGCATGGTGACCTCAAATGCAGCGCAGCGAAATAGCACGAGGTTCCAGATTCCTGTATTTCACGTTATGTAATCCATGCATGGCATTAATGATGAGGCAACAATATTAAAACCTAATGATATTACAAGATGCCCTAGCGATGGGCTATGCAGCGTTTTGCTTCAGGTTGCAGCAAATCTAGGCTTGATCTTTCTAAGTGGTGGGATAGTTTTCAGTTTAGGGACAAACATCAGTGATTTTCTGTGATTTTCCTCACCACACTGACTGATTTACGCGTGCCGGTTGGTCACATTTGGTTTTGACTTTTAGTTATCATCTCTTTGAAGTTTTTGGGCCGAGAGTATCATATCTGCTTCCAATAAAATGTTGGGGGGGAAACAGTTATGGTCCCAAGGTCGCCATCCTGCGGAGAAATGCTGAAATTACAGTTGAGGCTCAAGAACAGTGGGGATCCAGTGATCAGTCAGCTCTGATTACCAGGCTGATTTTTTTTTTTTTTTTCCAAATTTGTTACTCCAGGTCTGCTTTACATTATGTACCTTAACTACTGTATTATTTATGAGCAGTTTATTTGATGTATTTTTTTCTAATCCATTTAGTCCTTATGTCAGTCAGTCTGGCCTTGTGTTGTTTATATCAGACACTGTCACAGTGTCATCAAGCATGTATGTGGTGGGGTTGGGAAAGGGAGGACATGGCCAACCTGCAAGAGCTGAGTATTTACTTGACACTGACAGCTTCACTCAAATGTGAGCACTGTAAATCAGAAACATGATTGGGAGGGAAAGAAAGGATAGTGCAGTGGTCATTTGTAAACAATGTTATTGTGACTGTATACTCCAGGAACATTATGCTTCACTGCTCAGGCCACTGGCTCTCTTCTCTTCAGGCTCGGTGCCTGACTATAGGTAGGGCTGCAATCCAAAGTGAGTCTAGGCTCTTCCTGTGAACAGCTGCCCCTGTGCTGACAAAGCAAAATGCAACACACTGGCTAACGTTATGCTCTCCCATTTGCTTTAAAAACAACCGAAAGCTCCCTTATGATACAGAATTTTTGGATTCTTTTGTAATTTCTGTCAACACTGCTGTGCCCTCTGTTCAGCTCAACCTGTACATTATTAAGACAAATCCAGCGGGTGTATTGTTTTGTGGTTATTGATTTTTGTCCATTGTCTTAAGGGTCTTTTAATTACATGAATGGAAACATGAACATATTCAGATAAACCTGATCCACGGCCCTCTGATGTCTTGGATGGAATACAGGGCAAACTGGTGAAAAGGTGTTTGATTCACTTTGTTCTGTGAATGCTGCTTTGTCGACACTGAAAGAAACTGGAAGGTGCAGAAATAATGACAGACTGATGTGACTGGCGTGAAAAGTTACCTTGCAATGTAAACAATCAAACATCCTACATCCATAACAAATTTTGATCAGGAATGTTCAAAAGACAAATAAGAGTAGGAAGACATTACTTGTATCTTCTCTCACCGCCTAGATTTGGGTGGATTTACGGTTTTGCGACAATGTTTTAGAAATCCACCATAATCCCTACATTATATTTATCCTCAAATGCAGTTAGTGTGAAAATGATAATGCGTTTGAGCCCAAGGTTTCTATGGCAACCCTTATTTGCATCCTAAAGAATGATGCAGTTGGAAGAGGCGGGGTAACTGTGCAGAGAAGTAGTGAGTCGCATCTCTCCTATTAATGTGAGCGCTATCTGGGCTAAATTTGTTCCTTGCAGTACCTTGGAGGGGTCAGAGTCCATTTATAGAAAACACAGTCCTCTCGCATTGGGAAACAGCGGTGTCTCGACCCATTCTTCATGAAGCCTTGGCAGCAAGCGATGCCTGATGTGCTCTGCTATGATTTGCTTCTTTACATTTTTGCTTAAATAGACACCTCTGTGATACTGATGGCTGAGAGAATGATGAAGCAAGTTTTGGTTTTTAATCCGTGTTTTTTTGGAAGGTGATTTTGGGCATCCAGGACATAGATTACTATAGAATTGATCATATGTGATTCAGCAAAGTCTTTTATAGGTTTGCTGTAATAAAATAGAGGTATTTATCAGTCAGTAGTAATTATCTATCTATCTATCTATCTATCTATCTATCTATCTATCTATCTATCTATCAGCCCATTCCACATGAAGCTTACAGTATATGCAGATACTGTATAGATAGATAGATAGATAGATAGATAGATAGATAGATAGATAGAAAGGCTTTTATCCATGCCTCATCAGCTCGGATCTTTTAGACTTGTTAAGACATGAACCTATTAAAGTGTTTGAGAGTGCATGACTCAGCCATAAACATAAAACAGACAGTGTGCTTAACATTGCCTCATATCAGACACTCACCCTGCTCTTAGAAAGAGGTTGAGAGAAAACTACAACAACATGCATGCTTCCCTGCCAGAAATAGATTTTCTTTGACGGTAGGATGAATACCTAATGAATGTGAAGATGGAAGAGCAGTCAGCCATGAATAATGATCAGTTGCAGGTTGATAGGTGCCTGTTGAACATCTGCAGGCCAAAGATTAGAGTCTGCTTTCACTCAACATGGCTGGCATAGTCCGCAAGAAAGATGCAATTTCACTGGTGCGAGCTGTGGTTTTCATTTTGCTGTGACTGTAGGACGTTTGTTCACTCTCTCATTGTGTATAAAAGGCCATACTGACTGTGTTTTCATCATAATGGCATTTGCTATATCAATAAACCCACACATGCAAAATTGGTACACAAGAAATTAAAGGTTAATTACACAGTTTTAATGTACCGATAGGAGATAAGATTATTGTTACTAGCCTGTTCAGACATATTTGGCAGCTATTTGAGCATTACTAAAGGCTTCTATTGTGTGGAAATATGTGATGTACCACCTTGAAAGCCCACAAAAATCACCACATTTAATGAAAATGTCATGCTGTCTATTGAGTTGTCACCTTTATCCAAATTGTTGCCCCTTTGTGTCATTTAGCAATCTCTGAGGAAGACCTTCCTCTTCTAAGAAGCACTTCAGACAAAGAGGTATCTGAAGAGGCGTTTCATTGCCAGAGAAGGTCTTAGAGGTTAGAAAGCCATAACTGAGTGGTTATTTTTGTTGGTTTTCTTAATGAATCAGCATCAGCAATACTGTCAAATATGACAATAATGTAAAAACACATAGAACAGCCTGAGGTTCAGTATTAACTCCTAAACAAGAAGAATATAGGACCCACATGTTAAAAAAATGCTGGCAGTGGTTTCTCTGCTACAACTACACCACTCAAAATTAGTTGCGGTTGGGAATCAAACGCAAAAGGAAGCACGCTTATCTGAAATAGAGTGAGGCAAAAAACGCAAAAACAGTCTATCCATTCACACTGAGTGGAGTTGCTAGGTAACAGGTATCACACAGTTATGTAATTGGCAATGGCTCCAGCCTCCATGTCTTATGGCATTTCCTCATGGGAACCAGAGCCATCCCAGGAACCAGGTTGGGGGAGGTTTCCCTCAGCGTGCTCCATCAATTGCACTGGTGGGCGAGGAAGATGTGGCTTCCCCAGGCCCTCCGTGGTTTTAAATCACCCGCTTGATGTCTTCAGTGAGGCAGTGGAACAAACACACAGACAAAGCAGCTGAGAAGCTCCAGTCAGACCCCTTCATAATAGATGCATCTAAAGGGTATCCCACTATAAATTCTCCCTTTTGTGTGGCATACTAACCTATTACATGCCAGGTTAATGATGGTTATATCTTATATCTTCACCGAGAACTTTTCCTCTTTCCCCCCTCTTTGTTTCAGTACTATTTCACTGTCAACTTCACCCACGAAAACCAAAAGGCACTTGAGTTACGCACCGAGGATGTAAAGGACTGCGATGAATGGGTAGCTGCAATATCACATGCCAGGTAAAAGAACACATCAGTGAAATGTGCAGACATGCTAATTATTGGTTTAATTAGTTGGTGCAGGGTAAGTAATCTTTGACTGATGTGCTTGGGCTGTAAGGGATGTTGCCATGGTTTCGTGTGCTGGGTTAAAATGTGAGGTATGACGCAGATTTGAAGAAAAATGCATTGTTCACAAGAAAAACCTGATTGCTTTGATGTTAAATGCAATTACATACAATGGCATGCAATTCATTTCTCAAGTCTCACCAGTTAGATGCTATGTGAGTCATATTACGTGTGTGTGTGTGTGCGCGTGTGTGTGTGTGTGTGTGTGTGTGTGTGTGTGTGTGTAACAGTTACAGAAACTTGGCCACTGAGCATGAGACTCTCATGCAGAAGTATCTTCATCTGCTTCAGATTGTGGAGACAGAGAAAACAGTTGCTAAGCAACTTCGACAACAGATAGAAGATGGGGAAATAGAGATTGAAAGGCTTAAGTCAGAGGTAATATTCACTGTGATTCCTTTACCCTCAGTAGTATTTGTTTGGGCTATTTTTGTTGAACTGAACATGAATAGAGCTTCTGATGGCAGTCACTGCAGCATTAAGGTCCTCAACAGTAAAGGAAGCACTGTTAAAATTTCCAGGATTTCGTCCTTTATGACTAGACCGTGATAGCTGACAATTGCTGGATTTTCTATCTGTGGTCTTGTTTGTGGCAGCCCTGCACAATATCAACCAGACCGACCATGAATAAGGAGTGGCACAATGGCACGATAATAGTTTATTAACAACACCTCTTTCTTTAGACGCACTGTCCACCCCAAAATGTGTCTGCATCACGTGCTCCTCCCAACGTGCCAACACTACAAATGACAGGAGAACATGCAGGAAAACATTGTATTACAGCATACTGATTATTTTTATATTTATCTCACATGTGAAAAAGTGTGTGTGACTGGGAGGATAAAAACGGGACTATCCTGACACAAAGAGATGCGTTCAGGCCAGCCACGTTCCACTTTGCATCTCTTCTCAGAAACAATCGCACCAATAGGGCTGTGTTCCCTGCTGTATTCTTCAGATCAAATAGTCATTTTACTTTAATGTGCAAATGTGATGCTTGAAATCAAATTATGTGCTGAATATGCATGAACAGGGCTTTATATTGCATCTCCTCTATGAAATGCAATGATAATTAACTCTCTCACTTTCTACAAAGTAAATGGAGACACTTACCTTCAAACAGTTCAAGGCAGTTCCAGTCTTGTTTTCTTTTTCTTTTCTTTTTTTAAGCAAAGCTGTTTTCCTCTTGTCAGTGTGCAGGACAGCTTGTTACATAGTGATATTGCATTTAATGACTAATATAACTAAATATTCATGCAGAGATATCAGCCAGGTGAACACGGCTAGTTTGGTCAGTTTAATGGTTTAGCATTAAAAAGTGTTGGCAGGTCCTGTCCTGTTTGACTTGGTCTCTTTGTTCATATGCTGGGAAGTGAGAAGTAGGGGAATGTGTGAGTGTAAATGATGATAATGTAATCTCTGGCAGATTGCTGGGTTGCTCAAAGACAATGAGAAGATCCACTCCAGCCCTACAGCTGCCCCAAGCGACGATGACTCAGAAATCAAGAAGATCAAAAAAGTAAAGCCTGTGATTTTGAACCTGTTGCCACATTCTTTCAGAGCGTATTATCTTGTTGAGAAACTGACCACGGCCTTAAAAACCCCCGGTACACTGCAGGTCCAGAGCTTCCTGCGAGGCTGGATATGCAGGAGGAAGTGGAAGACCATCATCCAGGATTACATCCGCTCACCGCACGCGGAGAGCATGAGGAAGAGGAACCAGGTGGTGTTCAGCATGTTGGACTCGGAAGCCGAGTACGTCCAGCAGCTCCACATTCTGGTGAACAACTTCTTGAGGCCGCTGCGCATGGCAGCCAGCTCCAAGAAGCCTCCCATCACCCACGACGATGTCAGCAGCATATTCCTCAACAGGTGGGCTTCTCTCTCCTCATTCACACTGTGCTTGAAATTTTCTTGTGGGAAAACACTGATTAGACACAGTATCTCAGCCTCAGTGTAGAGAGTATTTCTTTGAATGAATTATAAGACTGGCCAGTCACTGTATGTGACAGTCTGAACTGAAATGATTGAAATGAATAAGCTATATACAATACATTATGTGATGACACACTTAAGATGCTCTAATTTCAAGTGCAAGGTTCCATGTTACGTTTACTGTCCTTTCAGCAGGTCAAGTGCAGCAAACAAATGCAGACAGTACAATGAAATACAACAGACAATGCAATAATACAGTAATCTGCATGCACCCCCATAGGCCTATTTAAAAGCCACCCACGCACTCATCCATGCACGCTTTCAGCACCACTGTGTCACACATGTCAACACACATACACGTGCACACACACACAGACACAAAACCTGCACACTCATGCTCTCACAGACACTGAATCACATCAGGGCTTGCATTGAACACAGCTGCATAAGACTTGGTGCAGCATAATTTACTTATTTGTGAGACTGAATGACATGTATTTCACATCACTCTCACTAATATTTTTCCCCATAATATCTTGTTTTTTTTTCAGTGAAACTATCATGTTTCTACATCAGATATTTTACCAGGGTCTAAAAGCCAGAATAGCAAGCTGGCCGACATTAGTGTTGGGTAAGCACCATTTCTTTCTTCTTTTTTTTCATTTCATTTTCATTTATTGTTTGATCACGTGGGTGTCGTGAAGCCCTTTGAGACTGTAACTGTGATTGAGGGCTGAACAAATAAAACTGACTTCTGTGTCAGTAGGTATGATGATGGTTTACTCTACAGTAGATGCCCCTAGTGTTTGTTTCATCGCTGAGATCGATCTCTCCACATCCCCCCGTAGCGGACCTGTTTGACATCCTGCTGCCCATGCTGAACATCTACCAGGAGTTTGTAAGGAACCACCAGTACAGCCTGCAGATCCTGGCTCACTGCAAGCAGAACCGGGACTTTGACAAGCTGCTGAAGCAGTATGAGGCCAAGCCCGACTGTGAGGAGAGGACTCTGGAGACCTTCCTGACCTACCCCATGTTCCAGGTTAGCATGTTCTTCTCACTGATGTGCACAAGGGATGAATGCAGCCCTGTTTATGGCTGAAGAGCTGCCTCAATCCAAATTTTACTGTTACCTCTGTGCTCTCATAGCCATTCTGGATCCAATCCTTTTCTCCATATTTGTATTTGCAAGTGGGACATATAATTAAAGTTAGTTAATAATCTTAGTCTCCGTTATTATGCCATTGATCTTGAGCCATACCTGTCTGTAAACCCAAGTGCTGACCACTTTACACGACTGCTTCCTGGGTATTAAAAGCTGGCTGTCAGTTAAATTCTTACAACTGAATGCAGCCTGTTATTATCAGATATCAGTGTTAGCTGTCAAATCAACAACCATCTCTTCACATGCTCTACAGATTCATCTTCAAATTGTAGGAGTCTTGGATTAATTTTTAACTTACATCTAAGTCCAGGCAAACATGTTGAGATAGTTGTGCGCTGATGTTTTCCACAACTTATGGTCATTTTACAAAATTTGACATTTTCTGTCTTTTAATCACTCAGAAACAGTTATTCATGCCTTTGTTTCATCACATCCAGCAGAGTGTATCCAGACCTCTGACAGTATATTACCAACATGCTAACTTTACCTCATTGGCTACTAATGTAATTTAGGACTCGTTTGGAAATTTTACTGATCACCTTGAAGGCATGAACGCCTAGCTATACCTCAGAGCCAAGTGCGGCCTGCGATGCTCTGGCAGCTCTCTTTTGGTTGTTCAACAGTCTGGGCTGAGGACTGTGATTGAGCTTTTCTATACCAGAGGCTTAGAAAGACCTGCCTAATAAGATCAGATTAGCCAACTCAGTAAAACTCTTTTAAAAACACTTTGACTTGAACTATGGGCATTGCTTCAGTTATTTTGTGTTTTTCCGATTTTGTTTTTAGTGCATTTTGTTTTCAGCATGTTTTAACGGTGCATTGTTTTTCACTTTATATCACTTTATATGTTTATATGTTGGTAAATTGGGTTTGTTATCTTAATCTTATCCTTAACCTTCCATTCAGTGTAAAGAGCATTTCTATGAATAAATTATAAGACTGGCCAGTCACTGTATGTGACAGTTTGAACTGTAATGTTTGAAATGAATAAAGTCTCCAAGCTATATACAATATATTGTGTATATTCTGTATACAATATATTCTGGGGTCTGTATCCATACCCCACCAATATTCACCATATAGTTCAATGTTTTTGACCCTGCTACATGTCTCTTAACCATCTCCCGTACTGGAGTCTTCCTGATCACCAACACAACAGCAACAGTTTGTCTGCTTTTGCTCGGATTGTGCCTGTAGTGTTTTTCGTGTTTATAAAAAGTGGTTGTTTTTGAAGCTGAGGCTTTAATAATGACCCTTTTCTGGCAAGGCACGCAGTTTCCCCACAGTCCGCTCTGCTGGGGCCTACTTCAAGCTATGCTGTGATGTTAATAAATTTTGCTGATGACTGTAGATACAACAGTGCTCTCTGCTGATCTACTTCTCAGTAGTGTGTGTATATGAATGTGTGTGAGTGTGCACACATGTAGATTCCTGTCCACACGTGTGTTTGTGTGTCCATGTGCTATTACATTACACTATATAAGCATGTATATAAGTTCTTATACTTGAGTGTGACGCCCCTGCTGCTTTCTCTTGTGTCTCTGCAGATTCCTCGCTACATTCTTACGCTCCACGAGCTGCTGGCCCACACACCTCATGAACATATAGAGAGAAACAGCCTGGACTATGCCAAATCTAAGCTGGAGGAGCTCTCCAGGTACATCAGTGCAACATCGTCAAAACGAACCAACCCAAAACTCAGTGGTAGCAGAATATTGACCTCAGTAACATGATTATACGCAACCAGTGCTGGGAGACGTTACTTTTAAAAATAACTTGTCACATTACAAAGTAACAAGTTATTTTATTTTGATTTGTTTTTGCACCAACAAGAATCAGGATAAATAATAATGTGAAGTAGCTTGCTTTAGTGGCTAGTGGCTTGCTTATTTGAATTGAAACACTAACACATTAGGTTATTAGTTGCCACAAAAAATAATCTGAGTACTCTGTGGCATTTTTTCAGTGTTTTATCCCCAACACTGTAAACAATGCATGCACAATATTGAAGTAATGAAGTAAGATGTATTGACAATTATTTGTGTGCTGTCCAAACTAGGTCTGCAGTGCTCATATTGTCCTGTACAGATCAAATTAGAGCAATGAAATGTCCTCTCCCCAGAATTATGCACGATGAAGTGAGCGAGACAGAGAACATCAGGAAGAACCTGGCAATAGAGCGCATGATCGTAGAGGGCTGCGAGATTCTCCTCGACACCAGCCAGACGTTTGTAAGACAAGGTAACTCCTGCCTTCAAGTGCTGTACTTCAGATCTGCTCCGAGCCGAGGAACCACAGATTACACAGAAAAGCACAGCTGTAGCTGTGGATTTCCTGTCCCTCACCTGTCTGACAGCCTGATCCGTGTTCTCACATCTTCAAACCGCAGCAGGCCTCTACCAGGGAAAATCTTAGATTTAGAGAAAAAAAAATGACCGATCTCTCTCTGAGGAACAGCATGTACTCCTCATGAGGCGACTTTTTAATTTCCAAGTGTAATTAGACTGTTCCGAGGCAAAACGATGATGAATCTGGGACTGTAAATGTCACACATCCCCAACAGGCCTTGATGGATAGAGAAAGGGAAGATAGAAATAGCAAATTATTTAATCCTATGTGTTTAATCTCATATATCCCATGTGAATGTAAATGTACATAAGCAAAGGAATTCATCACCAAGATAAGCATTTCATATTGATTCTCTCTTATTTGGCTTTCTCTCTTTCCATTCCTCTCACTCCATTTCTCTATTCCTTACCCATTGTTCGTGTCTCCTGCCATTTACATATGTATCTCCTTCCCCTTCTCTCTCTGTCCTCTACCTCTATCCCATTCACACACACACTCATACACACACACTTATCCCCACATACAGGGTCTCTCATCCAGGTGCCGATGAGCGAGAAGGGCAAGATCACCCGTGGGCGACTGGGCTCTCTGTCTCTAAAGAAGGAGGGGGAAAGGCAGTGCTTTCTCTTCTCCAAGCATTTAATCATCTGCACCCGGGGTTCGGGGGGAAAGCTTCATCTCACCAAGGTGAGCCTGAGCTGCTGAGCTGGCACTAGAGATGCCCCGTGCAAACATCACAATCTGTGGCACCACAAGCCTTGAGTCTCTGGGCTAAATTGAACGGATTAACTCGCAGGAGATGAAAGCCGCGGGGTTAGAGATGTCATGGCTTTTATCAGCGGCATTGACCACCAGTGCTACATATCCTGATACGGGCCATGCACACACATAGACACTCATTGTACACTCTTGAATCCAGCTGCTTGATGTTGACGTTTGATTTGTGTGTTATTTTACCGTATTATAACAAATTCCAGCCTAAAACACATTAACGCTATTTAAAACTTTGGATTGGCGATTTACATTGCATTTCTGGTGCTGTTCTGTTGTGTAGCTGTGCTGAGAATATCTCAGCATGGCTGAATGGTGTTTAATAGGCAAAAACATCTTCACTGATCTAAACAAGAAGTGTTAGCTGTCAGGTTTCAGTGTCAACCACTAAAACTATTGGAGCAACAGCTTCTTTGTAGACTCACTGATTTGCAGCAATATTAAAACAAACATACAGGGAGAAATCCAGCATGGAAACCCATTAAGCTCAATTGTAGCTGCATCTGCTCTTTATGCGTGTTGCATCTGGTGATTTTTCCTACAAAAAAAAGCAGAATTATTGAGAAAAACAGCACAGGAAACACAGTGTGAGTTACTAATCCCTGTTTTTGAACATTGGCAATGGGTTTTATGATGGAATTTTCCTTTAACCCAACAAAAGCCAATGGATTTTGGGGATCTAAGATAAACCTAACTACTACCTAACTACTACCTAATTTCAACCACTTTTTTGTTGTGTAAGTTTATAAATGTTAAATGTATTGTATGTTCTGGTATACACTGCAATTCCAGTGATAGTGACTGTTCAGTCAGACGAGGCAGCAATGCAGAATACTAAATGTATACTGAATGTTGTTTTCAGAATGGAGTGGTCTCGCTTATAGACTGCACTCTTATGGAGGATCCTGAGGGGACAGATGATGAGTGTGAGTACCTCAGTGTTTTATTCATACAGCAGCTTACAGAAATGTGCACCATATGTACCACATGTAATATGGTATATAATGTATTATCACCACAGTGTGCTGGAACTTATTAATATTGTATAATTATATATGAAGAGTTATGTTCCAAAGTGAGTCAAGCATTAGAAAGTAATACTCAAAATAATTGATGCCACAAAATTTAAATAAACTATTTCAATTTTTTAAGAATAGTGGGCTTCTCATGTGTGTTGTTGACAGCGTGATTCCACATTTACAAAACTGTAAATTATTTAGATCAGGGGCTTTCAAACTTTATCATATTCTGGACCTTCCAGAAGTTGAATATCATTACGTGATGAAATTAACACTTAATTTTTACATACGCATTACTGCTTATAAATAAATTGTATGTGTGCTTGTATTTTATATATATATATATTCTGATATCTATAGCTGTATCTATAAATACAGCTGTAACTGAATGTGTGTGTGTGCGCGCGCGTGTGTGTGTGTGTGTGTGTGTGTGTGTGTGTGTGCGTGCGTGCATTTGCCTTGAAGCCAAATCAGACAAGAGTGGCCAGGACATGGAGCACCTGGACTTCAAGATTGTCGTGGAGCCCAAAGACAGCCAGTCATTCACAGTCATCCTGGTCGCCTCCTCAAGGCAGGAGAAGTCTGCGTGGACCA
>OMKZ01010834.1:1288-19196 GCA_900302535.1 Neoniphon sammara | reverse complement strand
TATATATATATATATACACACACACACACACACACACATATATTTATTTATTTATTTTTATTTTTATTTTTTTCCATGTGATCTTGAAGTGATCTTCATGAGCAAACCACCCACTGAAATTCCTTGTATGTTCATACTTAGTTGGCCACTAAAACTGAATGTGATTCAAATTCTGAAAGAGACTGGCACATTGCCTGTTGGGACATACTTTCATATTACATGTAAATTGACAAGTGCAAAGCTTAGTCAGTGTTTTTAGGACATCCCATTTATCCAACCATTTCATGTAATACAGGCTCAATTATCCACCCTCTCTGGTAAATGCAGTGTGTTAAATAGCTACAAAGTAAAACCAGTTTTAAGTTAATTTCAGCCAAGTGGGCAGTGCTTCCCAGTCAAATACTGGACGTCCCATCTGGCTCATTCCTTCCTCTTCCTGCCAGTTAACACAGTCATATGTTGTGTTAAATATTGACAGAGTCTCAAAGTCCTCAGGCCATCAAATTTTTCTTCAGAAACCTGTGTGCACATTTTTAGGAGCCTGATGGAGATGTGACCTGGTTACTGATTAAACACAGGAGAAGTTTCACTGAGGGAAGGCTGAAAATGTCATGCGCAGCGTAAGAGCTAAATCTGTTTTGCCATTTCACCTTATTTAACTGGAATCTTCTCTTCTCTAGAAAGGCTCTGTTTGAATGATGTCATTTCCATTAGGACGTCAAACAAGCCGTGGCCAATAGTTGCTTGTTCACAGGTGAATGCCCCTCCTCTTGCTCTCATTACATCACGGTCAGGAGAGGCAGCTTTTATTGCTTGAAAACATGGGAGCTTGGGAATTTCCTATTGATCAAGAAATTGTCAGTGAAAAGTGTAGTACCATTTTTTTCACTGAGCCCATTTAACTCTGTATATTTTAGATATGGTGCACTTGAAATCATATGGTTCTGTCTGTGTGGACTGCTATTATACGATATTAAGCATAAAAGATTTTACTTAACAGCTGACAAAACTGATTTACTTTCTCATTAAATGTATAACCCTAAAATGTTTAGTAAATAACAGCACAGAAACATGATGTAATGTTCAAAGATTGCGAATATGTGGACAGCTTGATTTTGATTCCATAGATCACATAAAACTTTAATTCTTACTCTTGACAAAATAAGATCAAGCTCATTGTTTTAACAGTATGTACACAATAGTTGATATAATTTTAAAATGTTTATACTGTATGTATACATGCATACAATTGTTCTGTCATATGAAGCAGGTTGGTGGTTCAATTAGAAAATCTGATAGTTGTTTTTTCTTGCTACCTGAAAAGTTCCTGATTTCCTGGTTCCTGATTTCCTGGTTCCTGTGACGGAGAAAAAATGATTCTGATTCATCACATATCTATAGATATTTGAAAAATCAATGTCAGAGAGGCTGCTTTGTGCCAGTGTTACATAATATACCTATGCAGTATATAGGTAAATACACAAGACTATGAGGCCTATTAAATAATCTGAAGTAAGTGCATCAATAGGTTCACTTATCACAAAACATTGGATGGGCAGTGCTGGGCGAACGTGGCCCTGAGAACATTGTTTTCATGTTATTCACCTTATCACAAAGACCGTTGGTGGAGAAAAGATGCTGGATGTTAGCCTCAGCCTGCATCAATGTTTGCTGTTTGCTCATGTCATTTGGAGTGTTGGCATAGATCAAGTGGTTCAAACCAGGCTGGCTTGTGCACACACAGGAATAGGTGTGGTCGTGGCTGTTGATTACCTGAAATAGGTTACGTTCATGCTGAGCCAGAGACAGAGAGAGAGAGAGACAGGGAGAGGAAGGAGAGACACGATCAGACCGGTAAAGGAATTTGTGTGGTTCTCAAGGTAGGTCTGAAAAACACTGAAAAATTGTTGAAATGTCTTTTGCAAACTCTAAGTAAGTCAACTTAGATTGGTAATTAGTAGGAGTATCATAGGAAACAGTTTATTGTATTGTATTAATAATTGTATTAATATTTCTGTTGAACGGAGTATTAAAGTTTCTAGAAAGGCCTAACTTTAACACTCAACGGCAGGTTTTCTTTTGAGTTTCATCAATTGATATTGGTTTCATAAATGCTTTTGTTCAGTCACACAGTGTAGCAGATACTGTATGGCTAGTAGTTCATTCATTAATAGTCAATTAATAGTTTGCACAACCATTTCTAGGTTTCTCGGAGCAGCTTAAACAGTTTCAGCATGAGTAACAAACAGGTAAATGTAGTTTCACCTCAATCCACCAGCAAATCTTTTACTGTTTTTATAGTTGATTCTTGATCTGATGTTGCACGTTCACACCACTGTTCATCACATTAGTCCATAATAGCTTAAAGAAGGATTTGCAGTATAATAGCATTTGAAAAATGACCCATAGCACACATTTGCCATGTCATTAATCTCATCTTATGTTTTCTCTTTATCTCTAGGCACCTGGTCACCTCTATGACAATCATGGGTTTCAGTATGAGGAAGGACGACCGCCTCCATATTCCCCACATCACAGTATGTATCCCACTGTCCCACAGGGTCTCCCTTCCAATGCTGGCTCCCAGTTGCCACCACAAACCATCAACACCCACCACACCATAAGCCCTGGAGTACCACAGAACACAGGCCAGAGGAAAGGTACTGTACCAAAATATCTGTATAGCGTAACATTAACAGTACTGTATGTATGGCATGTTAACATAAGGCATTATAAATGAGTGTTACAGCACAGTGCTTTATAAATAGGTTGGTCAGCTATTATCTCCAGCTGGGGCTCATCTTATTTGCATGGTATTTTAATGCCAGTCTAACCACACCTGTGGCCATCGAGTACCTGGAGAGCGAAACTGATTCCTCTATGCTCTTCTGTTTCTGCTGTCTTGTAGTCATGAAGAAAAGCCGCGGTAAATATATAGCGTGCGGATCTGTCTGTGTCTTGGTGGTTCTTGCAGTGATCGGACTCTTGCTCTGGTACTTCTGTAAGTTCACTTTTCCACAGTTTCAAGTCTTTTTTGCTGTTGTTGTTTGAAGTGATTTTGTTGACATCACAGGACCTCAGTTTGGTGATCATCCATGCTATTGATGAGAAATATGGTTGTACGTTTTCAACTGAATAAATGCATCTTGGTGTCCATGTGTACTGTGTGTCCATGTCTGCATGTTTACAGTGTCCTATCAGTGTTTACTGGGGAAGTCATGTGGCAATGGCGGAGCATGTCTGAGTGCCTCCCAGTGGTGTGATGGTGTCCAGGACTGTTCACAAGGAGAGGATGAATCCCAGTGCTGTAAGACATCTCAGTCACGCGCACATCGTGTTATTCATTAGCTTTCTCACATCACATCATTGAAAAGTGAAAACAGTTGAAGTATGGTGGCTGAATAGATGGAGAGTCTCACATCTTTCTCTCTCCCTTACAGTTCGCCTCTACGGGACCAACTCTATACTGCAGAGTTACTCATCAGACGACCAGACGTGGAAGCCTGTGTGTGCTGAGAACTGGAACGATAACTATGGGAGAGCTGTCTGTGAGCAGATAGGATACAACAGGTGTGTCAGGATCCGTGGAAGTTCTGATGATACCTTCTCATCATTGTCCCCACTATGCAGGCCACTCCACTATGAGTCTTTTCTGATTATACAAATAACTTCATGAGTGAGAACATACTGCACATACTGAGCAGTAAGGTTCAAATGAAATGGGTTTTTGCCGATACTTAGCCTTCAGGGTCATGGTGGCAACAGGGCCAGCAGTGCAGCCCTGTTGCCAACCCCTCCAACATGTCCTGGGTCTGACTCAGCTGCAATGTCTCTTCTCCGAGATCCTGAGGGGATCGCTGAGCTTCTCACCTTATCCCAAAGAGTGAGATCTGCAACCCGTCAGAGAAACCTCATTTCCACCACTTGTAACTTGTAACCTAACTTTTTTTTTTGGTCACTACCCAAAGTTTGTGACCACAGATGAGAGTTGGGACAAAGGCTGACTGGTAAACAGAGAGCTTTGCCTTAATTTACCTTCTTCCTCACCACGACAGTTGAATAGAATGCCTGTATTACTGAAGCCACTGCATCCATCTGCCAGTCAATCTACCTGTAGCCGCACTTGTAACTATGGGTAACTCTGGCAAGAAGTAGATGTTCCAGAAAACACAGATGTCCAGGTCACATGCAAACCCGTCCACCTTGATGAAGATGTAGTCCATGGAAGAGCACACCTGTTCCGAATTATTTCCTTTAGATAAAGAGCTAATTACTAAAGCAATTACCAAAGCATAAGAAAACAATATTTCTTTAAAGGCTTAAGTGACTAATTGTTTCTAAAGATCTGTGTGTGTGCTAACTGCTTACCTTTGGGTATTGGATGTTGGAACTATATGACTTTGATGTGTCCTTCTATCGATAAAGGGTTTAGGGACTGTCTTCCATAGCTGTGGTGAGGGAGGAACCTCCATCACATCAGTGGTGGATTATACTGACATGACTGATATCCTATATTTGATACATTAATATCATCCAAATATATCAGAAAACCATTACACACCAGTAGTTCAGCCCTTCTGACCAAATCTTTGTCCTTGTGTCTGTTCCACAGGGGGCAGTATATGTCCTTCGCCCAGGCTAATGCAGGCTCCTTGGCTTCCAGGGGTTACATGAAGCTGAAACCTGAACATAAGCCTGCAACGCTCGTCCAGTCACAGCTCACTCACAGGTACAATGTAACACCAACCCAATACTGGATGAGAGCTGCATTTTGCACCATACGATAGTGATGAAATGTAATTCCTGCTGAGAGCAAGATCAAGCCAATTTCATTCATAAATCTAAAATATAGCTCTGGATTTTGGTTTGGATTCACTCCCTTAAAATAGATTTTTGTGTTGCTTTCCTTTGCAGCCAAAGTTGCTCAGCCAGTGCTGTCAGCCTGCATTGTATTGGTAAGCCACTGTTTTAACTAGGGCAAAACTGCTGTACTAAAATATGTATGAACGCATCATCTATACTGAGCTGTTATGACAATAGGATTTGTCCAACCAGAGACCAATACTTATTCTTACTGTAAAATGTGTAGTGTAGCAAATGCATCAGTTTCCTCCAAATATGGAACTAAGTCAACCACAAAACACTAAACATAAAGGAGAAGAAACTTAAAGCTTTATTTCAATTTAGATATGTGGCAGTGTTACATTTCAGTCCTTGAGTCAGCTTCCTTTACAGGATCCGGTTTTACATGTTATACATGTTTTTGTCACATTTATTGTGCAAATATTTGAAATCTATATTAGCTACAAGGAAAGTTACTGACAAATATTCCTACTTGTCTGCACGTGACATTTTCTTGTTCGATACATATCGGCACATTGTTTAATCCAATTCTCAGGCTGCGGAGTGAGCGAGGCAGCTCCCAGCACTCGTATCGTGGGGGGTACGACGGCAGTGAATGGTGCCTGGCCATGGCAAGTCAGTCTCCAGATTATGGGCCAACACGTCTGTGGTGGCTCCATTATCAGCCCTAACTGGATCCTATCTGCAGCACACTGCTTCCAAACGTGAGCCTCTATGCCATTTCCACTGCTTGACCATGTTTGAAGTTTATTGTCTGCTTATATGTAATGCAGGAAAGGATTAGAGACGTCTTTCACTCATGTTTGACACTTACTTCTTCTCTCTGTTGTCCATGGCAGGTACAACAATCCTGACATTTGGAGGGTATATTCTGGTGATGTGAGCTTGATAGAAATGAGCTCAGGCAGAGGCAACACAGTCCAGAGAATCATTAATCATGAAAAATTTGATGCAGAAACTAATGACAATGACATTGCTCTCCTGAGACTTGACACCCCTCTGACATTTTCACGTAAGCATTTGCCAACCAAATGGATAAATCATGATTATTATAATTTTGCAGTGATGAAATGCAAATTCAGTTGATTTCTGGATCGATAATGTCGACATTTTGCCAACTTCAAACTCCCACAACTCCCATGTTTATGACACAGGAACAGTCAGGCCAGTGTGTCTGCCCAACGTTGGTGTGAACCTCTCTCCTGAACGTCAAGCCTGGATCACTGGATGGGGAGCTCTGCGCTCAGGCGGTGAGCCAAAAGGCTGGATACATATTTCCAACTTTCTGAAGATACCACTCACATTTGCAGTGTAAAATATACACCCAAGTATCCAGTGTTTCTGAACACTGGATACTTAGGGGTCACCTGCATTTACTGCTGAAAATGAAAGTGAGGGAACATTGAATTTTAACGCTTGACTGAGCTGACCATGGATGTGCAATTATTAATTTCTCCCAGGACAATCCCCTGACAGGCTGATGCAGGCCCAGGTGACCATTTACAGCAGAGACAAGTGTAACAGAGTGGAGGTGTTAAATGGAGAAGTCACGGAGTCCATGATCTGTGCTGGTAAACTGCAGGGAGGCGTGGACTCATGTCAGGTTAGTTTCCCTTCACTCTCTCTCCCTCACGCTCACACACACACACACACACACACACACGGTGAAATGTTGCATTACCTCCTGTGTGCTACAGGGTGACAGTGGCGGACCCCTGGTGACCAAGGAGGGAGATCTATGGTGGCTGGCAGGGGACACTAGCTGGGGATATGGATGTGCTTTGAGGAACAAACCAGGAGTGTATGGCAATGTAGCCTACTTTATTGACTGGATATATGAACAAATGCAGGTACAGTGTATTTTAATGCAATATAGAATAATTTCTCTAATGCACATTTAGATAGATAGATAGATATCTATTTCTGTAGTTATTTAAGTCAGACCCATCAAGATTAAGTTTCTATAAGTAGGTGCTAGATAGTTGTACATTTAATACTTATCAATTTATCAATGGGGTAATATAGAGAGTGAGTCATATTAATTGACTCGATGGGGACTCAGTTACTTAATTACGTTTTAAGATAGATTCTCTATTGATTCTCATTGATAGATCCATAAGACAAACTATGCTTTCATACCAGACTTATAAGAACTTTCTTTTTCTTTTCTTTTTTCTTTTTTTTTATCCCAACAGAGGGACTGAGGGAGATGTCACATGAAGACAAACATCCAATCAGTGGTGTTCACTGTAACACACATTTTGCACATTGAAGGCTGAAGTTTAGAGATTTTTATAAAAAGAAATCTTACAACCTTCATTAACATGAAGATTTTCAGAAAATGCTAAGAACATAATGCTGGATTTATCATTTGATTATTTTTATATTTGAGTGCACATTAAACTTGTTTGTATTTGAACAGAATAAAAATATTTATTTGTTGAAATAAAAAAAAAATAGTTTATGTGTTAAAGATAATGTTAACAACTGTCCCAGTCCATCCTAGTTTAATATATCTGTGGTCTGTCCGCAATAAGGAGGCCCTTTGGCCAACAGGAAGGGATGCATTTTATGTCTCCAACAGTAGCAAAAGCAGTTCATTTGAAAAATAAATAAAGCATCGACAGATAATCCAAGGAAAAAAGACATGACAGTACTGGACACACAGTTTTACTAACAATAAAGCGATCTCTGGGATTATGTATTGGGAGAAAAAAAAATAGGAGGACCAGGAGTATTTTCACTAGACACCACCAGTACATCAGTGTTTTAAATTGGGTGAAATAATGTAAGTAGAAATTAATTATAACAGCAACAAATATATAACAACAAATATTTTGCTAACAAGCATGGTGGATGCTGTGTTGTGTTTAATAGTTTTACTTTCATAGTAATGTTGCAGGGTAAATAAATAGCAATTGAGTGTTAGACTGTGCCAGTGTAAGGAACCCGTGAAAGAAAAAAACGTCAACATTAATGCTGGACATCCCTAAAAGCAATAATTTTACACCACTCTTCATTTTCAAATTTGACTGAAGGGATAGATCGGGAATTCCTTTACAAAAACACAGTTTGGCATAGTTTCATTTTGTAGTCTAAGTTCAGTGAGTCTTACAAATTCCAATAGAAAAAAAACATGAATGGGATGTGCAAAAAAAAAAAAAAGAAAAAAAGAGAGACACACACACACACACGCACAGATATTGAAGACTATAGGCCACACAGGCTTCAACAATGCCATGGTTTACAGTTTTTAATCTTTGATGAATGTTTTTAAATAGCCTAGTTAGTATTCGCGTATACAACTATTATCAATATAAATAGCCATTTAGACAAAGCTGTGGTAAAAAAAAAATATCATATATAATCATAGCCTATCCAACACCTGGAACACCCCTTTAATCACATGGAAAATGGTTTAGCCCAACCCAGTGTCTGCCGGTTGGACTTCACGCGGGAGAAAAGTCATCCTTAAAACTAATTGGTGTTCAGAAGACAATTCAAAGGAAATCAAGTGATAGTTATTTCCACTGTATTTCAACCAAGAAACGCGGGTTTGCAGTCCATGTTACCCTGCGTCGGTCGGTAAAATTGTTGAAATTGTGTCGTTTCAGTTATGTTAAAAAGGCTTCATTCTCATGAAGCCGAAATGTCCCTGCAGATTCGCCAAGCAGCCAAACTTCAACAGCAACAGAGGGAGGTGAGATTTTATTTTGTTGATAAACACGTTCAAAACAAGATTTTCTATAGCGATTAAAACGTTTCTCCGCAACACAGTCCTGCGTCCATTAAGATTAATTAATGAAACGCTGCAATTCAATTGACCTGTTTCACAGCAGCTATGACATGAAATAGCTTATCATGCTAGCAGACATCTTTTTTTCTATGTTGTCCTCTGTGCTAGTTTATAGAACATGTAATGGCATGTTTCACCATGGCAGCTATAGCCCTTTTCACAGCAGCCATTTTGACATGAAATAGCAGGTAAACACAGGTGTTACAGATATCATTAATTAAGGTTCCGTTCCATTTAGGTCTAACAGAGCCAGAGTCCTGCTGTTGTTCATGCTGATTCACTGGAAAGCCTCTGCTACACTTAAATGGAACAAAACCTTCATTAATGTAATTAGTAACACCTGTGTTTACCTGCTATTTCCGGTCAAAATGGCTGCAGTGAAAAAGGTCTATTAGGTCCGACTGCGGTCTGTAGTACCTTACCCCGCGCCCCCTGGTCTACAGGCTGTAGCCAGACCCTTCTCCTGCAATGTGGTATCCAAGTTGAGTTATAAGTTGTCCATGTGTCCCATTTATATCTGTTCCTTTGCTACCCAGTGTTTGAGCAACAATTGAAAAATATCCATATCATCAAAATCATAGTTTGCAGCTAAAACATTTGTAGATTCTTGACAATCAGACATCATAAATGGCGAGATCTTGGAGGAAAGTAAAGTGTGCGAAGTGAATAGAATTATTTGATTTATTCACAGTGATAAACAATTCATAAACAAATATACATGATAATAAACAATGTACATGAACAACAATTCTCCTAAAATATTATCCATATGAACCCATTAGGAACTGACCTTTTACTCTGCATGTCAAATACTAAGACAGAGCGACAGTTAGGCTAAGTTAATGTGATGTGGCTCAGTGTTCATACTTGACTATCCATTTGAACTATGATGAAAACAATGTTGAAAATTAGTTTGTTGTAATTTAGTTTCTGAGCACTCACAGCAAGGGAACCCCTTTCCTCACTCTTACTGAGCAGATAATCACACTAAAAAGATGTATTACACAGCAAAATTCAGTTCTAATTCACTCTGAAGATGTTGAAATCAACACACCTAGTGTCCGTTCTATATTTACTGAAGAATATTTAATGCAAACAAACATGGCTGTTGTGTGCATGTACCACAAAAGAGTGAGGAATGACCTATTCCTGAGTAGTCCCATAGACATTTGTCATGTTGCCATAATGATTTGCATGTTTAACAAATGTCTCACAAAGTTCCATCAGTGCCAGCTGCTCTTTTGTTTTTTGCCGGTTGTGAATTTACACCACTGAAAATATGGAACACTGTTCAAAGATGCTCCGTGTCAGAATTTTTTCCCCCTCATAGGTAATTTGCGAAATTTGCAAAAAATGAGGTCAACACTGTTATAGCATTACAGCACCCCATAAAACTGTATGTGTGACATGTGTCAGTGTGATATTGCCGGGCATTTCTAGATGATTATCAATGTTGGAGGAATTATTCTGAAACTGCTGTTTACCATACTGCCAACTAATTCACAGTATAATAAGGGAGATTACATTCAAATTGCAAATATCATTCATGCCAATCTGTACTGTTAATGTTCACATGTGAGACATCACCAACATCACCACAGCAAATTCCTTGAACGTGTAAAATCGTACTTGGTAATAAAGTTTTTTTTATTCTGATTCTAATTCAAAATGAATATAAGGAGCTCACCTTGGTGGCAAACATGTCAGACTACCATTTGATAAAGAAGTGTCTTTATGGGCACCACACTGTTTCCTCAATGTTTATTTCCATGACTATCTTAGTCAACTTTATGTCCATATCTTGGTGTTACTGGGGTGAGATACAAATCAGATCCACTAGCAGAGATGTTTTTATCATCTTGACCTGGTTGAAAGGCAGTAAAAATGTGACTTCATCTGAGTATTTATGATTATAGCTCTAAGGAACTTTTGGGCAAGGTACAGAACTAACTGTTATATGACTTGGTGGTAAGAGAACCTGAAAAAACTCCAGAACGGAGAAGACTGGTAGTCATTATACAACACCATAGCCACACCGACTGGATTTGTCTGGATCTGGTTTGAACTCACAATCAAAACAAGAAGTCTTTGACATGTATGTTTAATTTGTATGGTGCCCTGCTGGTGTGGTGTATGATGGGGGAAGGCAAGCTGTGAGAGAATGGGATGTGATTGAAGGAATTACTTTGAGCAGAGGATTCTTAATGTAGATTGAAGATTTACAAATACACCAGCGTGTGCATTTGCTGCCATCTTTGACATTTAAAGATAAATTGAATACAAGTTGATTGTTTGGCCTGATGGCGGTGCTAGAGGACATGTCATTGAGGTCACCACAGTTGATAGGCTGCATGCTCTGGATAGCATGAATGAGTTTACCAAACATACCCAGTAGAGTTTAAAATGTCAGTTTGACCTTGTGGCCAAAGCGTGGCACTAGAGGAAAGGTCATAGGGACTCTGTGATCAACAGGAATCTTCCTTTTGGCAATAGGAGTGCACTTACAAAATATCATGGCAAGCCAGTAATTGCATTTTGTGATAACTACAGGGTAATAAGGTCACCAAAATTGACAGGGTTCATCATCACCCAATAGATTTCGAGATGTGTTGCCTTGGAGTAAAGCGCTGAATGAACGGACAAGCAGACAGACATGGCCATCCTCATGCCTTGTTTGCCGGTGAGGCAAAATGAGTTTCAGACATGTTGCCCGTTTGGCTGCAAGCTAACATCGTTTCCACTATTCTGTCTCACTATATACATGCTAATGCTATACCATGCTTTGCACTTGTGATCAGATTAGTGCTTGGATCTCATAAAAATAAAGTCAAGTGAAAACTAGCTTAGTGCTGGTTACATGCGTGTCAGCTGTAAGCATCTTGATGAGTAATGTAATAATAATGTGAATGTTTTCTGTGACTGTTATGGATACAAGCAAAACCCCTAATTTTTGAGCAACACCTTATATTTAGGCATCAAAGGGTTTGAAGCTGAAATATGTTGCGTGTCATTACTATACAGTCTTCCAAATCTAACTTGATTACTTCATGTCAATAGTAAGAGTCAGTGCTTAGCTAGCCGTGTAATGTGCAAACCATCAAATAGCACACTAGTCTCATTAGTCACGCATTGCAGCAGTCTGTGCAAGACACAGAAAGTTATAGGCTGATGAACTTGATGTTAGTGATGAGGTTAATCTGTTGGAACCTGTGTGTTCTGTCAGTACATTTATGGCATATGTGTATCTATATGTACAGTATCTGTATGTATATCTAGTTGACAATTACAATTACAATTGGCATTTAGCAGACGCTTTTATCCAAAGCGACGTACACATGAGATTTTAATACAACACAAGCAAGGTACTTAGTCGGAGAGTAAATTCTACAAATCTAAGTTCTGGACAAAGCTAAGCACTGAGAAACCTTTTTCCCATACAAAAGGAAAGAAAAAGCTAGAGCCTATAACGATATGGTGTGGTCGAACTCAGGATTAGATTGCCAGTTAATGTGCTAGTTACACTTTGAAGAAAACCTGCCTCTCTTCTTGTATTAAATTGTGCCGCCTTATGGGAGATATGCTGCCTGACCAGTTATTTCTTAGAAATCCCTGTATGCAAGCCTTAATCTGATATCTTAACCATTATATTCCACAAACTTTTCAGAGCCTCTAGTTTCTGTTTGTTTCATTCCCTTAGCACTTGTTTTGCTATTATGGTGGTAAGAGAACCTGAAAATGAGACCAGAGAACGGAGCAGACTGGTAGTAGGCCGTATGCCCTAGAGTTGGCATGTCTAGATGTGGGTTGGATACACATTTTTCCATCGATTGTTGTCAGAAACAAAAACTTTATCTGTGGTAGGTTAAAATGAAATGAGTAACGCAAACCTAAATGTTTTCAGTCTAGTCACTTTGTTTTGATTTTTGTATTTATAGGCATCTGCAATCTGCTTCCATGCTATTTTTATTTTTATTTATTTATTTTTTGGATTATAAGCAATAAAATCGATGGCTCTGATTAAAATTGTTTGTGAATTGAATGTTGAATTTTGAATTTTGAATTGAATTTTTCTTAATGCCTTCTTTTTTTTACTCTTTGCTACTATTGAATAGTGTAGATTCCTGTCTCTCCCAGATACAGTATGTCACTCCTGCTGTGTTCATTTTGCCACCACTTATGCATGTAAAGTTTATTTTGTGATATTGACAGGCAGTTTGTGGGAGAGCTTTTGAAGAAACAAACAAAAGCCAAATGAAGATTCCCAAAATATATTTAAAAAAGCACCAGTATCCAAAACATCTCAAACACAATTAGTCTACTATTACTAGGTTGTCAGAGGTTGATTCTTTGCATACATAAATATCATGAAATAAAGAAAACTCCCTTTTTGTCATAAACCTATTCAAATAAAGTTGCAAGCTTTTAGTATGAAAACACATTGTAGGCAGCAGTTCATGTATTATCACCATCTTAACAAAACAAAGTGATCCTGCAACAGAAAGACATTTAAAGCTTGCACATGCTGTCATGTACTACATCATGGCGTGCCTCCCACTGATACCCAAGTTATCAGTCAGCACCATCTGTAGGCTAGAACAGGTTAACACAACTGTTATAAGCACAGGGTAAGTTATTAAACTAAACAAACTCTCTTGTGTACCAATATAGTCAATTCAGACCTGCTAAGGAACCTTTTAACTAAATCGATACCTTACAGATTCTGTAGATGAAACATGAAACCAAACCATTATTTTAGTTTAGTTTAGTTTATTAAAATTTTGTAATTGATATTTCATAATGTATAAATGTGAGCACTGATAAGTTAACTGATCTGGAGACATTTCAGCCTCAAGATGGTGCTGTGACATTTGTGAGCACACAACACAGTGCCAAGACTCTTACCCCTTTATGTCAGCATTTCCCTCATAATGACACTAAATCATATGAGTTAGTATCGACTTGGGTGGGAATATCCATCACATAATGTTTTGCACCACCAGACATTTCTAATAATATTTTGAACTGATAATGTGGTTTTGTTGGTCTTGGTGTGTTGTTTCCATAGCAAATAAATACTAATGCTACAAATACTTTGATGAGAAAAAAGATCTTGAAGAAATGGTATGCAGCAACCAGTAATAATATTTAATGTCTTGCTCTCTTCAATCTTTCTCCTTTCTCTTTTTCTGCCAATTTTTTTCCTACTCTATCTCTTTTTAAATGCTTCCTTTCCTTTCTTTCTCATCCTCATGACCTCTCCTCTCCTCCACTCCTCTCCCCTCCCTTCCTCTCTCATCTCTCTCCATCAGCTTGGCCGTCTAATCAGTGCTCATGGAGGTTGGCTCGCTAATTGGCAGATGCTCAATCCCAGAGCCTGCATCTGCTACCTGTTTGTACCAATTAACAGACCCTTGATATTGCACTGACACCTCTTCAATGGGTTAACAGATGCCACAATTAGCCACTCATTTGAATAGCTGCCTGTTTAGCGTGAGGACCCTTGTTGCATCATCCCCAACTGGGGGGGACTGCCTTTCATCTATTTGCCGTTTTTCTTGTTGCCTCTCAAATGAGGCGTGGGAAGGCCAGGGAACCCTGGTGTGTTGAGCAAACAAACTCTTCAGCAGCTCCCTAAATTAGCTCTCCACATTCACCGTTGCAGCTGAGGGGAAGATATAGGGTTGCACGGCAAGATGCACTGCATACATGAGGGGGGAGGTGCTTGGCGCTGTTACGTGTGCTCAAATTGATTCACCATTGGCTGCAGTGAGCAGGGGCGTCAGTAGCCCCAGCATGACAAAGCTGACATGGATCAGAGGTGAATCGTAGATGTAAGATGGATGAAACCCGTGTCAGTAATCATCTATAGTATCTATTACATTATGCAAAGCTTACCTGCTATATGTATCTAATGTACAGTAGCTAGAATCCAACCATGGTCGGCAACATCAAAAATTTCTTAGTAAGATCAATTCAAAAACGCCCATGTTGCAGAAATCCGCCTAAACAAATGGTATTAGTTAAAAGCATAAACTGTGGGCTGTTGTGAAACTCAGCCAATTATTGAGCAGAAAACAGTGTTGACATTAAGTATGAAACACCCTGGGTGACGTGTAATAACAAAATGACAGCTCTGTTACTAGGGGCTAAGTGCTAATCTTGGGTGAGGGGGGAAAAACTGAATTCTCAGAGGATATTTAAGTAAAAAAGAGGCTTACTGGTGTGATTCTGCCCTAGTTCTCACCAGCACTGTGAATGTGTGTGCATGAGGTGTGTATGTGTGTGAGAGAAGGAGAGAGGGAGTGCTTGTGTTGGTGTGTACATGTCTAAGCTTCAGACCGTGCACGTGCACACACAAGCTTTTGTGTGTGTGTGTGTGTGTGAGCATGTTACTGTAATCCCGCCTGCGTGTGCGTGGATCAAAACCACATGTGTCATTTTGCACAAAGGGTATGATCAATCCCAACATTTTTCAGCAGCCAATGAGGAGAGAGCTCTTGTTACTGGGCAGTTATGTGTTTATTTTTTCCCCCCCTGTTCTTTCGTGAGGTCGATGTCACGCGTCAAGCCTCATAGACTCTCAGATCAGCGTGAGTCTTTACGACACACCAGGGTCCTGCGGTTGTGATGAACATCAGCACTCTCACTGGTTTTGTAGGTCAACCAGTATTGAGCTACGAGTGCAGCCCAGCTCACAACACATGCACTTTTCTGCACTGGTTTTATGCAGTGTACACAGAGCAAAGGTCATATCGGAAATTCCATTCACACAGATCCTTGGTATTGGCTCGTGATACTGAAGGAAACTTTCCATTGATTATTTTTTTACAGTAATCTGCAAGTCTAATTTCTCTAATTTTACCGTTTTCCACTGTCTCTGCTGCATTAGTGGTATTTACAGGCGTATTTACAGTGGTAAACAGGGATGTAGTGGATGGTCAAGCCAGCTAAACTCTGCACTTTTTTGCTTGTGGAACACAGTATAGCAGCCTCTTTAGGCTGACATAAATCTTTATGACCTAAATTCATAGCATGCATCATAGTAAGTAGTTGCAATGTAAATTATGTGAGAATAAGGTGTTTTCCGAAAGACAAGCATACATTTTTCTATTTTTTTACAAGTATGATGCATTTTTGTTATTATTGGTGGACTATTGCCTTGTGATGATCACCTCCTGCAGTTTAGTTTACCTACATTTTTATTTACAAGAACACTACATAATGTCTATAAAGATGTGACTACACTGCAGAAAGCTTATGCACAGGGTTTTCACTGTGACAGAGAGTTCTTGAAAGGAGGCTGATATAAGAGGAAATGACAGCTAGGGTAGATTCTAAATATGCCCTGATCCTGTTTGTTTACATCAAGCTCAGTAGAGCTAAATAGCCTTGTATTTAGAGTTAAAAGTTGTTAATGCTTTTTATGCCATAGGCAGGCCTTAAAGTTCTCAGGCACCATGTCTAATTTCAGGCAGAGAGCTGTTTTAGATTACAAAATACATGACTGAATACAATGTACAATGTTCCTCCTGGATAAATTTTAAGGCTCAGAAATGTTTCTTGCTTTAAGCCATAGGTGTTAAATTCACTGATGCAGGTATGACCTCCAGTCAGCAATCGCCATAAAGTAAACAACCACCAATGTAAACAAAAATTAATGTTTTTTTCTTCAGTAAAACAACTTAAATTAGTTTGATACTGTTTACTATGAAGGATACTGAATTGTCAGCCAAACAAGGAGGGTAAACTATTCTGCTAATAAAAACACTGGGAGTACATGTGTTTACCCTCCACCACATCCCTGTGTGTACCAAAGAATCTAAACATATTAAAATTGTATTTCCTTCATTAAAATTACATTTTGTAACAATAGAATATCAAAGATAGGTTTTTCAGCATTTCATCCCAAGGGAGGCAGGTCTGAACCTTGTGGCTGTTAGCCCACTGTCTGAAGAAGATCAAAAAGACCTTCTGAAGAAGATCAAGATCACAAAAACAAGCTTGTCATTCAGGCATTCTTATTTTTCCCACTAAATTGCACCTTAAGCTGTAGGACGTTATTGTTCTTAGGATAAGCCTCAAAAGATTATTTGCTGTACGGTACTTAAAGCAGCCATAAAAACAACAAAAATACAGCTTGATCTTCTCCATCTCAGTTTTCTTATTGGCTTGGTGCTTTACAGGCACCACCACCCCCGACCACCTGGTGGCAGCCGTCTTCCCTTCACAGGCCATGGATTCAGCACCGCCGATGAGCTGTGTCCAGAGAAATCCTCTTTACTGGAAGGGTGAGACTTTAATCTTAAGAGTCTGTTCAGTGGCGAGGCCACCCTCTATGTAAAAACCATACAGAAATAACAATAAGGCATAAACATCTGTCCAAGCCCTGCAAACAAGTAAAGAAGCAAAACAACAGAAGGATTACTGCAAAGCCAGGTAGTTAGCAATGACCAGATCCATATTTACACCAACAACACTCTCATCTTATTTTGTCAGGATGAACACATGTATTTTGCATGCAGAAAGCAGTAAGTTTATTTTGTTCAGTGTGATGGCTCTGCACAGTTTGATACATGCTTATGCCGTTGTTGAATTTTGCCCATTTTAGAGAAAATAAATAAATGCGTATTGGATGTAAATTCCCAGTTGAGGTATACAAACTAATGCCATCTTTGCCGAGTTAAATGTTTGTTTCCCCAGTGTCCTCTTTTGGTTGGTCAATGTATTGCTGTTGACAATTTTGTATTTAGGTCAGTGTGGCCCCCTCAGGCTCTGACAAACCACTTTCTCCCTGAATCCCCATGATTGACACATTCTCTTATAGCAAACGAAGTCCTGGGCTCCTCCGGTTTTGAATTCTTGATGAGTAACATGTTATAAAATACACTGAACGCTGCTGTCGGTGCTGCATTCTCATTTAAGTTTCCCAGTACAAGTATAATAATAATAATAATAATAATAATAATAATAATAATAATAATAGTACTAATAATGATGAAAACTGTAATGTATTTTTGTTTAGATTATTTTTTTATTTTCATTTTGTTTTTATTTTTAGTATAACCAGCATCATGGAAAGCTGAGCTATTTCCTCTAAAATTTCTTGGAATTTCCCCGAGTGTTAATCCCACACAACACAAACAGCCAGCTGTCCCTTGGCCATGCGAGGTCTTGTTTTGCTTGGACTGAAACACAACGTGACGCAGCCGGCAGAAATGGCTACCTGTTGTCACTGCCTCTCCACCTCAG
>OMKZ01010818.1:7881-27470 GCA_900302535.1 Neoniphon sammara | reverse complement strand
CTTGTACACAGCTGCAGTGAAGGTCAGGAACATCAGAGGTCTGCAGGACGTCAGAGAGCATCAGCGGCAGGACAATCTGAGAGGGCAGACTACGGCAAGTTTTAGGTAGAAGGCGCTTTACAAGCCCCCGATAACAAAAAGATGAGGGGATCGGCAATGGAGGGTGCTTCGTGGGGCCCTGCCGACAAATATTTTTCTGTCCAAAGTGGATAAAACATGTGGGTAACGGCTGTCGTTTCTGAGACTGTTGTCCGTGTGTTGACCGAATGTAACCGTGTGTCACCCGTTCCTGCTCTGCTCAGTGTGCTGTGTGGGAAAATGTGGGGCTGTACACTCTGGGACCAGTGTGTTCGGTGAAAAACACAAAAAGTGTGCTGATGAACTTTCTGTTTGTGCAGGCCGACCACAAGGAGGAATGAAGTGAAGGACTGTGGGCCGGTAGACCCGGTGCTGCTGTTGAGGGGGCTGGCCTCTGTGCGTCTTAGGGCTGAATATGCTTATTACAGTCTGGTAAATGATACTGTTGGTGGGCGAGTGTTTCTGTATATGCTTCTGTATATAATGCCTTGATGTAATGTTGTGTATTTTTGTTTATAATTGGGTTTGCTGGGTCCTCTTATAAGGGATGCTGAAGTACAGGGCTGCAGCTGTGTGTGTGTGTGTGTGTGTGTGTGTCCACTGTGTGAACGGTGGATGGCATAAGGGGTGTCTCTGAGGTGTGATTCTCAATGGGTAGGAGCCCTATGGGATGATATTTTTAAGTGCCTTTGTTTTTATTAAAGGAAAACAACAGCCTCTCTCTCTCTGTCTCTCTGTGTCTCCCTCTCTCTCTTACACCTACACTTGCACACCTGCATGCAGAAACATGCTCAGGTGACAGCTGCCTGTATCCTGAATGCAACCTGCACAGGCACAGAGACGGTAAAACAGCAATGATGTTAACAAGTTATACTGAGGTACTAAGGCACTGAAATTAACATCCAACCTTTACCAAATGCCAGTAAAATGTGGGGGCGGGGTTACATATTAACTTTAAAATCATATATTTTGTCCAGAAAAATTATTCTCAGCAGGTATTTTTACTTTACCAGCCTGCAGGTGGGTCAAAAAGTTAAATTCAGATATGGCCTATAGTCATACTATTTCTATGTTCACATAGCCGTGGTTTGGATTTTACCCTCAGCTGCCCTCAGTTCTGAAAGAAGTTGTACAGCACTTCTCATTCGGAACACATTCTGGAGCCAAGAAGATCTCTGCTGCATACGCTGGTCTGTAATTTACCAAATAGTTTCAAGTATGCACAGTCAAAACCCTGCTTTGCTTCAACCTTGTTGAAATTGTGTTTCCAGCCAAACAATTTTGGAGATTGTGAATTCTGGTGGGATATGGCAATTGTCAATTCAGTACGTGTGTATGCGTGTGTGTGTGCGTCTCTGTGTGTGTGACTGAGCAAACTGTTGCTAATTTTTTTCTGTTTTCACCTGTTCCTTTCTTTTATTGGCAGAGGAGACCTTGAGGCTCTGCCTCCTCTCCGACACTGGGGAGCCTCACACAACCAACAGCACCTGGGCTGCATGCTAAAATGTCTGGCAGCTGTCTCTAATATTTCAAAACTGAAAGAGAGAGAGAGAGAGAGAGAGAGAGAAGAAATGAAGTGGGTTTATGTTTTTTTCTAGGGCCACTGTTCATCATTTATTGAGGGTGTCAGTATCTGCATGTATTTACTGAAGTTGCACTGGGCATTCAAAATGGCTCTCTAAGCTCTCTCCTGTGTTCGGCTCCTTCATACTCATTCCCAGAAAGCCACAGGGGTTTGAAATGAAAGAAGGTGGGGGATCTGACAAAAGCTCTATTGGATGGAAAATGGAATGTACTGTAAAGTATAATTGCAGCTAATAGTTGGAGCCTAACAGGCTTAGAAAGTGAGAAGACGGCGAAAGAAGAGCGAGAGATGGGAAGAGATGTGACGAGATGTGAAGAGATGTTCGTTAGTTTCCCACAGAGGTGTATCCCTAGGTGGTCAGAGTATCCCGATGTGCTCCCTTTCTCTCGCACTAGTGGTATAATTGGAGATTCAACAGGATCGGAGAGGACAAGGAACAGTGGGAAGGGGGGTGACGTGATGTGGGATAAGAGAGGAGCTGGGTAGAGGAACTCTTTGTGCTTGTTCTTGAGCTCTGAATTGCAAGGCCATGTTTGTTCTGGATTAATCAGCAATCGTCCTACAACTGAGAGCCTGAATATTTACTCTGCAGACAAGCTGTATGATAGCGCTAATGATGATAATAATAACAATAACAACAGCCGAGTCTCTCGGGAGCCCCCTTTCAGTGGGCATTTCTTCAATAATTACATGATGCATGCCCATAATTCAGCTCTAATGCGTTTAGATAAATAGTGGGGGCTGAGAGGAAGGTTACACAACAGAGGGAGGCTGGAGTCTGAAAATAAACCAGGCAGTGCGAACATGAAGCTTTAGTATGTCTCTGTGTATTTAAGAGATAAACCAGTGGAAAGGCAATAATAATAATCCCACTGAGACATGGGTGGTCCCTGAGCATGCAAATGAAGTCATTAGTTCCTGCGGCTCGTTGTCCCCTTGCCCTCCACACCGTCCCCGAGGCAAGTCCAAATAGCTTCGACAAGGGCGCTCGTTTTTATCTCACGCTTGGCTTCTCCTGGCCTGTGATTGATGCAGACCGTTCCAAGGCAGCGGCACTCATTGTTTTTAAGACCACATACCTGAGTTATGAATGTTTGATTCAGGAGACTAAATATGAACCGGCCGGGCGAGAACCTCCCCGAGAGCATGGCGGAATAGAGAACGAGACTCATGCATGCTAATAATGGCCGTAGAGAGAGAAGAAGACAGCGATGCAGTAAAGGGAGAAATAGCAAAAGAGAGGGAACAGTAATGAACACCACAACATCAATTTGTTGCCCACTTCAGCGTCTACTTCCCTCCATCTCGCTCTCTCTCTCTCTCTCTCTATTTTGTTTCTCCACCATCTCACTGTTTCCCCTTCTCATGTCTTGTGACCGCCGACACAAATACCGCTCCAGACAAAAACAGAAATCCACATGAACATTTTTGACTAAAGCAGCACAGCCAAATAGATCCATCTTGTTGACGTGAGAGACGTGGGGAATAGTTTCTGCTGCATTGACATGCTGGCCTGTCGTATCTGACTCCGGGTGAGATTTATCAATATAACATGTGCTGCAGTGGCGGCTGACAAGCCCTGCGGTGTCCCACTGCGAGGTCTGCGCCGGGCGGTGGGGTTGTTGTTATGGGACAAAGCCACAGTGTTAGTGAGACACAACAGCCGAGGCCCTCTCACCCTATTGATCTGACCCTGCCCCCCCTCCCTGCTGAGGTGAAGAGGAACACCCTCATTTGTGTAATAGGAGTGGAAAAGGACTGAAAACACAGCTGTCTGGATGCCAAGAAACGTCACATGTGCTGTAAGGTAGGGATGGAGACAGTGGTGTTGGTTTCCATTGGTTGCACTGAAATGATAATACAGTAGTTGTCATGTATGTGAGGTGCGACGCAAAATAAATCAATTTGACAGTCTTACGCCGAATCTCTCCCTCATTTTTCCCCTCTCCCTCCTTATTTTTCTCTCACTCTCACAGTCAGACACGCGCTTCCTCAAACTCAAAGTGACTCTCCCATCCATGCAGAATAGCTCCTCTTACCATGAGCAGATTATGATTTGTGGTGAGCTGAGGCACACTAGTCGTTTAATGGAGTTGAACAGGAAGAAGTCCCATTCACATATGCCAGTAAGAGACAGATACACACAGACCAAAAGAAAGAATTAGAGAAATAAGACCAATAGATAGATAGATAGATAGATAGATAGATAGATAGATAGATAGATAGATAGAGATAGTGAGAGAGAGAATGGGAAAGAGATCCACTGGGATGTGTCAAATGTTGCATGAATCACTAAACACTTCCTGCTCTAATTGGCCCTATGGAGTGTGTCGGGCTCCCCTGTGGTGGGGGCCAAATGCTTCCCACTGTATATGTGTGTGTGTGTGTGTGTGTGTGTGTGTCTCACATTGAACGCTCAGTGATGGGGATCAGGGGATTGCCACTGTGCATACAGTGAGTCATGAAGCGATACTGTCAGCTCCACTAAGGCTCAGCGCCATCCATGCAAACGTATGGCGCAGCTCACAGCCGGGATACTCGTGGATCTACAGCGTTTTATTACCACGGTCAAAAGGCTGACTTCAGCACGGAGCGTCGTCTGTCATACAGTGTGAGCATGTCTTGACACTCCACATTCAGTTTCACACTATGGTACTTAAATAATTCTAGCGCACACGACACACACACAAAAAAGCACGTACAAATACATGCACACACACAGACACACATACACACACGCGCAGGATAAATGACTTTGCCTGTTCCAATCACGTACAGCACATCTGAATGATAAGAAAAAAAAAATTAAAAAATGGCGAATTGGAGCAGAAGAAATGTACCAGGTTTAACTGTTCTAACTAATGGCTTTCAGCGGCTTACATCACCATTACATCATTTTTACCAGACACTCATTAAGTATTCATGGATTCTCCAATCCTTCCATTGTTAAAGTGGCCACAGTCTTCCTGCTGTGTGTGCAACAATGGAAAGCTATGGAGCACAATGTTTGCCTAACATAAACAAACAAGCTCATTTATATTTTATAGAACATGGGATATATGCATAATGACAGCATCAATGATGCATTCTAATTGAATAACATCATTAGGCATACATGCATTCATCATTAGTGTAACATATGCAGGAATATGATAACAAATGCCATATTCAATAATTTTGCAACAGTGGCCTACAAATTGGGTTGGACAATGTTTGCTAATGCATATTAAAGCACTGAGTGGATTAGTAATGAGCTATAATTCACTTCTGCATGCTGATGGCTTGTCCTCAATCCTTTCATTTTGTCCTCTTTTTGAGAGCAAGTCTTTTTGTAAATGCCCCCTTGCTGCCACCATGGTTACCATTGTGTCGGTGTTTAGTATCCATGAGACTTTTAAATTCAAGTGCTCTATTGCAGTGCTTGGGGCTGAGTCCTTATGTAGTGGTCACACATACCATATTAAACAATATGAAATACTCTACATGAGCTGTGCAAATTAACACAGCTGATGCATGTGAGTACAGTATGCTTGTCTTGTTCCCACCTGCCTTTCAAATGCACCGTAAGATTGTGCTTTCTTGCATTTGTACCTACCAACAGACATGGTGTCATCGCACTGTGCCATAATGTGTGGGCAGTCAGTGGAGGACAAGCGGCTCTATTTGTAGCAGGATGCACCACACTCAGCTGCCTTCTTTCTTCTGCTGCCCATTGGGCAACCGCACGCCTGGTCGGTGGGCGCGGGGGTGGGGAAGGTATACAGGTCACCATGGACACATGGACACAAAGACAGGCAGGCCGACATGCAACAAATGGGCCTGGACACACTGCAACAGGCACATGGACATCACTCACACAGAATATGGTCATGAAAGTTGGCTGATTGAAAGTGTTAGGACTGAAGCAAAAGCTGATATGAAAGAAAAAAATGTTTGAAAGAAAAAAATGTTTGAGCAGTATATGATGTAGCTACTGTAAGTGCACCTGGTACAATTTCATTACTACAGCGTAGCATGAAGTGTGAGCTGTGATTGACTGTTAGTAGGGTAATAGTGTAGAATACCTAATGAGAGGATATGATTGTCATTGAGCATAGGATTCGTGGCCTATATACTGAGGTGGTAACAAGACTTGTTGCAGGAAAGCAGGATATGGAAAATGTACAGTATAATTTCAAAAGGATATGGCCTAATATCCAAGGAACAAAGGCACGGCCTGCTGCTCCGTGACATGTTCCAGGAGAGCTTACTTTCCTTTCACCGTCTCAGAATAAAAGGATCAGGACACAGGATTTGTTGCTTTTTTAAGGCTACCAGCAACACCAGAGATAATTGCCAAAATAGCGTGTCACTGTGAAATGGGGGAATGAATCAACCTACAATTTTAGCCTACAATAAATCAATTTTTCTCCTCCTCTCCTGCCTTTCTCCTTCTCCTGCTTACTATGCTGCAAACAGTGGAAGGCTTTTAGCATCTGGAGATCGGGAGAACAGGATACATGCATGGTGTGTCATCCATAGCAGAAACTGGCTGCTTCAAATGTGCACTCCAAATGGACCATGTCTAATTTTAAAATTATGAAGGGGAATCATATAGTACAGTGCAGGTCTGAATGACTGGCAGAGTAAGGTCTTAAGTGAGCCCACTGTGCTCCACAGCCTGACTGCATTAGCTGCTGCACAAAGGCCAGAAATGACTGGCAATAAGGCAACTGCTCTTCATTGTTGGCAAAGTCAGTTTGCTTCATAATTAATTTATACATACCAGTTTTCTTAATATCAAACAGCAGGGCTAGAAATATGTTTCATGCTGAAATTAAAGCATATTCACACCACTCACACAAATGATTACCAGCATGAATGTAAAGTATATTGTGGGCAAAACTAGTATTCATCCTAAACATTTGCTTCCAAATTACATGTTTTTGAGAATTTGAAATTTTGTAATTTCTGATGCATTTCAGACTTTTTGCATAATAATATTTTAACATTTTCACCATAACTGACATTTCAATACTGCACTGATAGTATTACAAAAGGCTGAATTCAATATTGAATTTTATAAATGTTCAATGTGTTCTGCAAGCTGAAATTTGATTTTAACACAATGTCCAAAGGGCATATAGGCATCTGATACCTTGTGGATTGGGATAGTTAGCAGAAAAAGAAGAAAATGAAGAACTGGATAAAAGGAAGCTGCTGTCTGGTTCCTGCTGTGGGAGCCAGTAAAAAAATCAAACAGATAAAAATGTGTCAATAGTATCAGCCAGTCCAACATGTCTTCACTTGAATCCAGGTCCACCTAACCTGTTTGACAACACTTTCATCAGGAACAAAATATGGGACAATCTCATTTCATATTATTGAAATATGGACACCCAACCAACTGTACAGAAGTTGCTACACAACTGTCAAAGTGTGATAAGAAGCAAAGCATCTCAGTTGTTCTGTGGCACTGCTTGATGTTTTTTTCTTGTTTGTAATATCAAGGTTTTAGATATAAAATGTAGTATTGGTATCAAAGTCAAAATTCTGGTATGATGGCAACACTACATTTTGTGATGTAAACCTTCAGATTTTAAATTTCACTATGTATCTGTAGGCCTATAAAGGAAACACTGAATAATGAATGAAAAACTGAAATCTTTGCATGAAGTTGACTGTTTGCATATAATGTATCTAAGAGAGATGAGTAAAAGGTGTTGATTTTGCTGAGCATCCCATCTGTGGCGGAAATATCAATGGTAAGACAGCATGCACTCAGTAGCAGGAGGGTGCAGGTAGTGAGTGGATGACGTGGTTGCTCGCCATCTGAACGCGCTGTTAGGAAGCATTGTTATGGCTCAGCTCTGTGTTTCCTCACTTCCCAAGCTTGCGGCCAAAACGGCCCAGGGGAATCAATTTAACAAGTAAGGGTCTGACTCTTGGGACTGCTTGAGTGCACAGATAACCCACTGATTGACAGGTTACACTTCTGCCTACACAAGGCATAGGCCATTGCATGGAGGTATACACACACACACACGGATAGACATTGGAGGGTATGACAGAAAGAGGTAAGAAGGGAAGATGGTTGGAGAGAAAAAAAGCATCCTTTTCTCTGATGAACTCCTGGAATGCTGGGTAATTCTCCAAACCTCCGACCTCTCCCCTTCCTTCTACCTCTAGAGGCTGCTGAAAATAAACCTAGTATGCAGGGTTTACCCTGACCACTCTGTCTTAGCTAAAACTGCCAGGCCTCACCTCAGGAGGGACCTGCCTTCCTCAGATGTACACAACCTGAGCCCTCCAGGCATTTGGCTCTCATTTACCTATCTGGAAACCCTTAAAGTCATTCCAAACAACAAAATAACAATCCACAGGGTAAAAAATACTAGCTGTGGGTAAACTCTGCCAAACCACATGTGTGCATGGTATCCCTGTTTGTGACCAACACTCTCTAAAAGTCCCATTACTCTAACTTTACTAACTGAACTTGGCTTCCCTCAAGCCATGGAGCGGGCGATGATCAGAGTGCAGTCATTAAAGGAATAACACTCGGCGAACATCAATAAATGCCCAGAAGGCTCTTGGTTCGGGTCAATCATTCTAGTCGGTTAACGGTCTCCAAACAACAGGGCAAATTCATCATTGGGCCTAATCACATTGGGCTAGTCCACACTTCGCCTCAGAACAATATCCACTAACGACATTAGCGAGGGGCTAGTAATATGATGTGATTTCCTGCAGTCAGACAGAGGTGCTGATCGATGGCAGGGACGAGTCAAGCATAATTCAAGGAAACCCAATGTTCCCATACAAATGCTTCCACCTACACACACACACACACACACACACACACACACACACAGTTACAATAGTGCCTGCATGCCCAAAACTGTAGGCATGATACTGAGAAAACAACAACAACAAATAAAAAAATAAGAAACACTCTCACAGAAGGAATCTGAGAGAGTCAAAGCAATGTGCAATGCCAAATGCCACTCTGGTCTAGTCGGAAAAGATTGGGGCTTTGGCTTCTGTTTGTCTATTTTTGCTCTTTGCTGGAAGTGAGACCGATGTGTTTTCCCAAATGGAAAAAAAAGAGCGTTTCTGGGGTCAACAGACTCAATTAACCTTTGTGAAGGAAAAGAGTCATATAGAAAAAAGAGGAAAACTGTACAGTCTGCCCCACACATAGATGCATGCACACACACATACACTAACAGCTGCCTTTGAATTGATCTGAGCCCAGCTGCTGTTTTTCCTTCTCAGAAAAGACTCCCACCCAAGTCTGATACAGTAGGGTGTACATCACTTGTGGCAATAATTGCTAGGTTTGCAGTTGGATTCTTGGGAGCTCAGATCAGTACCAGATCCTAGATAAACCCTCATTTTGCGCAACATGGAATAAAACTCTAATAATGGGGACTAGGAGTTTCCCGCAGGGTCCACAAACACTCCGTATCTAAAGCCATGGTGACAGGGCATGAATTGTAATTACACTGTCAATATTAATACATCATCAGCCATGAACTTTTCATCATTGCAACTGGATCCAAGGCTGTATGTAATAAATTTTCTATGTCGCTTTGCAAATGGATTGGAATAATTACCATAATCTGCCACTTTCCTGGCTGGTTATGCCAACAGTTGCAACCTACAGGTCAGTCAATGAATGTAGATTCTTTATGAGACTAGCTGTAAGGTGTTTGACATCAGGTGCAGATGCAGGCAAGGACTGCTGCAGAATTTGCAAATAATTTTGTGGTGTGTTGAGCATCACTATGAACTCCTCTATACATCCCATAATCAGAGCAGAGGCAAGCATTCTAAAGGGGCTTGAATTGAGAGTTTTGAAATAGCACCATTTTTTATTAAAGTATACACTGTAATAAGTCACACATTGATCTGCCAAGCCCCTGGGCCAAGTTGGGTCTCACATGAGTACTCCTGTGCTGTGTAGTCACTGAGCAGTAACGTCTTTGGATGTTCCATTGTGTTTAAGCTCTACTGGGCCTTGCCATGGCATTTGAGTGGGTAGAGCTCAGCATAAAGGCAGGCTGTCTGCTCTGCCACCTCCCTGACAGCCAAGCAATGGTCCCTGGATCCAGGCTTCCCTGACTCCCCTCCTCCTCTCACACCACCACCTCCTACCCCTCCACAGCAGCACCTTCATCCATATTCACAGCCGCCTGCTCCCTGTCATATTTGCCTCCCTGAGCCACGTCTGCTGCCCAGCCTCATTGTCACTCGACTGGTGTTGGGTGACCAGGCAAGCTGGGAGGAGGCCAGGGCCTGGATAATGGCTACTCTATCCCCTACCAAGAGGGATCAGCGGTGCGTTTAGAGGCAATCTCACTGTGCCGATGAACAGAGACTTGTGAGAAAGTGTGAAAGCAACATGCAGGGAAAAAATACAAAATGGCAAAAAGAGGGTGGCAAAGCTTACAATGAAAACAAAGGAAAGGCTGTTTCTTGTCTCTTAGTCTATCTCTGCAGTCGCTACTATCTGCAATTACCACATCATTAAGTTTCAGCCTGAATTTTAGCCTCCTGTATCTGACAACATCACAACCACAATCTCTAACAGTTGACTGTTGAAAACCCCCCAAAAACAGCATGTGAGTTTTCTTCAATCTCTTTTCTCTTGTTGGAAGTCTGATGTTGTGAGCAGCATGATACAGGACATCCCTGCAGCTTGTGTCTGAGCAAGGCGACCCTGTGATGGCGGTCACATGCTGACCAGCAAGCGTCACTGGCCAGGCTCCAGCTGATGGCACTTGACAGTCTCTGATCAATCATGCCATCTCATTACCCAGCGTCCTCTCTGCAGACAGGAGTAGCCAGTGGGGTGCAGGTTTCCGCCTCCGAGTCACCTTGGGTTGGAAAATCCACTACAAGCAACCATTTACACTTGCTTTATCTAGGCCAGCCTGCTGTTTAAGATGGCAAAGAGGCCAGTGGGTAATCACAAAATGAAACACATGGGAAGTGAAGAGCAGGGCTACATGCATCAAGCTAACACCACTCACCATTGCGTAGGAGTTGGTAAGGCTGATTTTATTCAGAGAATGACCCGCTGAATAATTGTCCTGACTGAAAGGTTTGTGGCCACAGCACTAGAGAGGTGTTGGCAGCTCTCTCCCTAGTAATCCGGCCTTGTGCCTGGGCCAGGAAGCTGTCAGCTCTACTGTGGTCGGTTGGTGGGCTGGCAGCTAGCAGTAGCATGGCTGAGAGGGGCCACTCCAGTTCACCTGGACATTAGGGCTCACACCCATCCATCTTCAGCACTGAGCTGTGAGGTCGAGGTGTGACAGAGAACCTGTCATACCTCTGGAGAGAGGGCAGCCTTGATGGAGGGTGCCCTGCAGCAGATGCTCCAGGAGGATGGGCAAGGTTAATGTGCCTGGCTTTACCCCGGGGTGCATTACCTCGTCAAAAGCTAACACAGAACAATTCAATTGAAACTCATAAAAAGTAGCTTGAGAACAGGTTTGCAAATTTGGAGTGGACTTGATTTCGATCTGTGCTCTTCGTCTATAAATATTTTTTCCTGATAAGAAATGGAAATAGTATATTCAAAATGAGGAGGATGTCAGCGTTGGAGTGGCCTCACTTGCTAACCTAAAATCTTGGAACAGTTGATAGCTTTGTTAATAATTAACAGGTTGAGTGGTCCTTGCTGTAATCCTTTTCTTCTTTGTTATCCATGCCTCCCACTTCCTAACCCGCTGACACAGATCAGAGTTCTATGATATTAAATGTAAAAGCCCACAGTCATACTTAAATATAACAGTCAAATAAATGTCACACTTAAATATAATACTCAAATAAATGCAAGAAGACATGAAAACATAAAATGCATCCAATTATACACTCACACACACTACTGAGCATACATGAATATACAAACTGTGAGCACGCACACAATACACAGGCACTCACCCAAACAAATACACGCAAACTACATGCAACCGCTCACTTTGCGTCAGTATCTCCAATCACGTGGGCTCATCTTTTTGTCAGGCTAGTCTATTTTGGTACTGTTGATCTGCTAATGTGTGCATCAGCTTGCTTATTAATCTGGTTGAGATGAGATGTGTCACTGTCACATTTCCCACATGCCTCTGCAGGACACCGATGGGCCGTATAAAAATACAAGTCAAACGTTCCAGTCCCAGACAGTCCCTCCCAAGATGCCTTCAGGGCTGGTGTTGGCAGCGTTATGCAGGCATATGTATTGCCATAAATGAACAGAGCCACTGGAATGAAAAATTTATAGGAGAATGGTGAAGGTTAACTCTGAACAATATACATTCTTAATCTTCGGAGGATGCGAGGCTGAGTGGGAGACAATGACTGGGGTATATACATTTTAGACAGAGTGCTGGGATGGAATGGTAAATATTGCAGGTCCAAGTCAATGAAATGGATGTCACAGTGGGACTTGTGTGTCCGCGGCTGTAGCCTGAAGGTAGAACAGAGGAGTTCAACACCAAACGGAATTCGCTTTCTCTGCTGTGAAGTCCAGTCTGCTCTATATAAAGCGCCGTGTCAGTTAAATTCACTCGGACAGCTACACGTTTCTTTTTCTTTTTTTTCCTACGGCTGTATCAAACTCTCAGATCATTTATAAATGAGCTGGCGGGATGACTGCATCACGAGACATGCCTGAGCATGACCACTGCATGATAATTCGCGCACTAGCACTGACTGTCGTTTTTCTCTGCTGAAGTGGGATGTTATTCCGCAACAAGGGTTATCGTTATTATGTAGAGTCACACTACCACCCATGTAAATTTCTCCCTGTGTTAAGCCTCTCTGCCAATTTTTGCTGCAACATGAAATGACAGCCGAATAAATAATCAGTCAGATAGACACAGTGTTTACATGCACACACACAGAAACGCACGTATGTGCACGCATGCACGCATATAGTTCATTCAGCTGAGAGGTAAAACACGTCTGAATAATCCTGACAGTCGCTGGGGGAGGGAAAGGGTGAAAAAAAAAAACAACAGGGCTGCAATAGCGGGTCAATATAACGACTGCATGGCTCAGTGGAGTCTGGGATTAAGGCACTGTCAGATCGCTCAGCCTAAACTGGACGCACACTGTGTGTCTTTGTCTGTGTGTGTGTGTGTGTTCTGTCTGTCTGTGCCAAATATGTGTTTTTGATTTCATTTGTGCGTGTGGTATGAGTGTGAAACCAACAGGAGACATTTGATGCTCCGAAGCCAAGAACTCGCAGCTCACCCAGGCCGGATGTGCGGCACACGCTACGGAAGCGAGTGAGGTCTGTGTGTGGGATGACAGATCCGGCTACCTGAAGGGCACAGGTGTGCAGGGGTCAGTCACACTGGGCTCAAGGTCTTGCATTGGATTGGGAGCTTTGCTATGTATCCCTTGTCTTCGGTGACCTCCGGAGTGCTGCCGTGACATCCCAGACATCTGTCTGTAGACCGGAGCGCTACCGGTTTCCCCCCGTTCAAGGTCATCTGTGCTGCAGGGGCCAGGGGCTCGGCGAAGCCCCCCTCCATGGGTCCCAGGCAACACAGGGAAATGTGTCGAGTTCGCCTGAAAAAGCTGCTCATCAGCGATTCGCCAGACAGAGGAGGGGTCAGTGCATCTGGACATGCTGCTGCTGCTGCTGCTGCTGCTGCTGCTGTTCGAGGGGGGACAGGAGGGGAAGGCAGGGGAGGGAGGGAGCCGGTGTGAAGGGCACATGGTTCATCGCAGGGGCTCCCGACAACCACATCAGAGAGTTGGGACTGGAGTGCAAACGTCCTTTTGCAGACCTTCAATAAATGACAATTCTAAGGCTGTCAGAGTATCCTTAAGATTGCAACTGCCATTTTTAAGTGCAAAAACGCAACTATAATAAACATATTTTGTAGTTGTGTACATAACATGAACATAATCTACCAACCTACAACATCATTCCAATTTGAAGGGTGGATACAGTAACTGAACACCGAAACAAATGCTTTTATAACGGCAATAAAGTGCTTCTTTCTCTGTGCACATAATAACTCCAGTAAACTACAGTAGTAAGAGAAGTGAAACAGTTGCATAACAATTGATCAGCCCCCTCATTATAAGTGGGCCAGCACTGCAGCATCGCCAATTTAGCTGGAGGCTTGGTGCTGGCGTTGTGGGTGGACCGAGGGCCTGCTTCCCCCTAGCTCTGACAGGGGCCTTTGGGCTGCCCAAGGCCACACTACATCGTCTCTAGTCCTAGCTTCCTTTCATCTCCATTATTTATAGACTTAGAGCAGAGGAACCATCTCTCTTGCGGCAGCTCATTGGGCTTATGTCTCATCCCCCCTATTACACAGAACCTTTATTTACACAGACATCACTGGTTAAGCGCTGGCCTCGCAGGGACAATGCTGTAAGCCACCGCCTTCCATCTTTGCCTTGTGTGTAATATACTGCGCCATAATAGGGAAAGTGAAGGAAGGACTTAGCGGTTAAGTTATTCAGTGTGAGCAGGAAGAAAATTTATCAAGTTTTGAGTACCCACTCCTTGTGCTTCGCATCCTTGCAGCAGTTCTCAACGAGATGTCATCATCTTGCAATGTCCCCTATCTTTTAAAACTACTGGTGTATTATTCTTAAGGGATTGAGATATCAAAAACCTGAACCGTGAAGCTTGTTCTAGGTTCTTTCATGTCCCATCTGTCAAGACACATATTGATATCATTAACAATAGCTGATCAAATAAGTACCTTGAACCTTAGCTCCTTCATGTTTTTCATTCTTATTTAATTCACATTGTTGTGGTTTTCAAACAAATGACATATGCAGGACAGATATGACAGGTGCAGATGAGACAAGTATACCGATAGGAAGGTGCCTGAGAATGAAAAGAGAGATGAATACTGATGAAAGGATGCTAGATTTGACTGTGGGTGAGACATGCTGTTTTAGTATTATGTCAGGGACTTCTTCAATTCAACTCAGGCTCAAAAGATGTACTTTTGCATCTTCCGTCTGAGTCCATACTCTGAACTGAATAGTCCATTTTCCCTTTATGGGCCAGTGCAAAGACATGCAGTACATATAATGGGAACTAACAATAGTATAACATCTGCTGCAGTGCATACTGGGAGATTTCTCTTCATCCACTCCCACTTGCTCCCAATGAGAAGAAAGATGAAACGCCTCACACTGAAGATTCAGCGGGAGCAAAGTAATCAAACTAAATTATCAAGGTCACAAGTTAAGCCGCGACATTATCTTGAAAGTTATTTCTTCTTCCACTTTTTTCTGTATTACTGCACGATCCACTTTTCAATATTGTATTCAAGTTACTGATCTTTCTTTACATGGTTCTCGCACTTTCTGCCTCTTTTTCACTCATATTTTCTCTTCCCTCAATATTCTTGTATCTCCCCATTCTTCTCCCTCTTACTCTCTTCTGTCGCACCTCTCTCTTTCTTCCTTGCTCAATTCTCTCAGATCAGCTTAAATTGTTTAAGGGATAACACTGAAAAAAAAGGAAAACGAGAACAAGAGAGCTATTGGATACATGGCCTGTGGGATATGGCACCTGTTTCAGTGTATAGCTGTATGTGTTTGTAGATGGCAAGGGTTGAGATGGAACTGTAACTGAGGGTGGAGGAAAAATAACAGTGAAAGGAGGATAAAGGGAGGATCAGAGACTTAAAGAGACAGGAGGAGAAAATATAGGGGCTGCATCTGGAGGGTGGTGGTCAAGTCTGTTGCCAATGAATTAGGCAAATGAGAATGTAGGGCGAAAAAAGGACAGAGGACAATAACAGGGAGAGAGGGAGAGCTAGACAGATTGAGGGTGAAAGGACAGAAAACATGAAAAAATAAACATCAGCATTTGCATCCCGGCTTGACTTATTCTGCCATCACAACACAATCCGGATATCAAAGGGGAATGTTTTGGACCTTTTGTCCTCCTGTTTTTAATGCAGAGCAGCTAGATGGCTTTGTAGGACAGCGGGAAGACACAGCCGCCCCCCTCGGGGTGACAGATCTGACGCCAGCCCATCAATCACACGAGGTTTGGACCACAATCTATTTTCTGCACAGGTCATCGCTGTTTGGGAATTCAGTGTGAATCCCAACACTGACAAAACTCGATGCCGGGCAATTACAATTTAAATAATCAGATAAAATTGTGTGATGAGTGTCAACTTAAGTCCACATGACTTAGCATGTCTGTGTGTGTGTGTGTGTGTGTGTGTGTGTATGAGACAGAGAGAGATAGAGAGAGAGAGAGTCTGAGTGCACATATGTGTCAGCGGCACCATGTGTTAAACCATGTATAAAAGTAATTACATCCCTGGAATGGACTTGTGTAAAAACTCGAGGATGCAATTATGCTCCCATTGAATAACTCATCCTCCCTGGCAACAGCTAATTGCATTAAAATGGACTGTGTATAGTCCTCTAGCATGCGGCATTAAGATTAACGCCGGGAGAGTTAATAGTGTGTCATCTCCTGAGTCCCCCCCCTCCCTTCCCCATCTCTAATATAAGATTAGAAGCAGGGAGAAAAAGAGAGAGCACAGGAGGATAGAAAAACATGTTCTGTTTCCCCTCTCAGCATCTGCTCTCCCAGCTGGGAAAAGACCCATGCTATTCATCAGGCTCCATACTGCTGTCTACATGTATTCAACTCACTCAAAGGTCACACCGCTAAAACACCAATCTGCAATCCTATGGCCTGCTTTTAGAGCTCCCTCCCTTCAAATACGCACAACCTTTAAACCAAGCTTATTTACATACAACACAGACAGGTCTGTGAAGACATATGCATTTTTGCATCATTTATCAACCTCTATTTTTCCTCTTTGTTTGGCTGCCTGGGGCCCTCTTGACAATATGTCTTCTTTCTTTATTAACATTTCATAATTCTTTATGATAATTAATTTACTTTTTTTCTCAGATTCAAACTTTAACCTTTGAAGGTGCCTTTTCTTACATCCTTAGACTAGAAAAATGCTTATGCACAGGAACTTGAAACAGGCCCTTTGAGTAAACACGTCCTCTGACTAATTCATAGCTAACTGTTCTCTGTAGTACGAGTACAGGAGTGTGAGCTGGGTGGTAGCTTGTACACGCTCGGGGTCCTAGAAAGCGTGAGTGTGTGTGTTCAGTTGTAACACTCCCTACTGGCTCGGCGCACCACTGTGTGTCATAGTTCCCTGTCAGGCCCTCAGCGCTCCACCAGGCAGCTAATGCCTCGAAGAAATGGGCTCCATAGCTCGACATTAATCCCCTATCATCTCTGTCCTTACTTTCCTCCTTCCTCCCTGTCAGACCAAATTTAACGTGACACATATTCACAAGAACACGAGCCCTGATAATTGTCCGGGCTCTGGCGGATCCCAAGTTGCGATAATGGAGGTTAGCAACGTGGCTGTAATGCCGGCATACCGAAATTCCTGGCAAGCAGGGGTAATTCCTCGCTAATGGTTGCTGAGATATGTTGTAAAAGAAACACAATTTCTCAGTTAAACGATGTGTAAAATGTTTCCCATGGAGAGGATGTTCCCCTTCTCCTCTCTCTATTCTCTGTAAGAAGAGCCTGTTGGAAGTTCTGTGAGCTGAATCTTGGCTCAAATTCACAAAGTGTTTTATCTTAATAACAAATGTACTTTCACAAAGCGCTTAAAATTTGGAAGTGTGTGCTTCTCCCAAGTTATCCACACAATGGGCACGAGGGAGGAAATAAAAACAACATTCTGGTCTATTTCTTAAAAAGGGTGGAATTAACATTGAAATGCCAAATCTCTAATTCTAACCCTAATCTGAGTGGGTGGTGGCTAAAATAATGTAAACTGTTGTAATTTATGAATCATTTCAAATCAGAAAAGCTATTAACGTATGCCATGCCACTTTAAAAGTGGAGCCATTTGAGAAGGCAATACTGTTGATTATATACTAAATTAAAAAAATAAAAGTGTTCTTTTTTTCCCTATAATTCTGTTTTAATTGCATTCCATTAAAGTTTTGCATTAACCTGGGTTGGTTGTTATTGATGACAGATTACAAATTAACTGCTTAAAATTAAGTCGGTAATAAGTGACACAATGAGTTACGTGAAAATGAATTACCTTGAAATACCCCAAATCAGTAATGTCATCAGATAATTGTAAATTACTTTTGGATTGCTTTACCTACAAATCTACAGAGGAGGAAAAAAGGAATATTAATTTATTTATGGTTTAGTTGTCAGTGAGAGCAGATATTATCAGCAACTGCAAACATTATATCCCATTAATTCAAACTGTGTAAAACAATTATGCCAATGAGTTTGGAATCAGAATGATTGTATTGCATTAATAATGTTCAATAATCCAACAAATTACTACCTATCTTCTGAAATACGCCTGTCTATATCTCTTATTACTAAATCCTTAATGATTTGTTTTTTTAATAAGCTTGGCCAGTGAGGAGAAAATAGCTTAAACAATATGAGGCTTTGAGAATATGAGTCTACAGAGAGCTGACTAATCAGGAGTAAGACAACTTAACCCACGCAAAAGACAGAAAAGCAATCAGCTGTCACGAGACACAACAGTGCATGCTGAGACTATTATAACTAAGTTTCATGAATATGTTCGTGATCTAACAATATACGCCACTGCGTTTTTCATTGATTCTGTACTTAGGTTACAATGGAGCTGGCTGGCTTTGACTGTCTGAACATAGAAAGTGCTCTAGGCTAAGATTGACTTCTGACTGCTGGAGTTCTTGAGTTGAGGAAACAGCAATCAGCGGCAACAAGGCGCTGCAGAGCTCCGATTCTGCACAGCGTTTTACTGGAATCTATAGGAGACCTTTCATACTTGGTTGGTTAACATCTTCCTCTCCGTGTATTGCTGCTGACGGCATACATCTTTGAAGTCTGTGTGTGTGCGTGTGTGTGTGTGTGTGTGTGTGTGTGTGTGTGTGCATGCATATGAGTATCAGCAAGTCTTGGTACCTCTTGAGAGGGGATAAAGAAATGGGCAAGGGAGTGCATTTTCAGATCTAGTAAAACCAACTAATGTAAAAGATTTAAATGCTGTAGGGATGGAGATAACCTTAATAAAGGCTTTAAATTATTCTTTACTGAGCAGCATTTGTTTCATCACAAATCGCTGTTGTATGATGGAAAAACTTGTCTCTTAAAAATTGTTTTTCAGGTACTAAGAAAACAATACTTTATTTTATCATGGCACTTAGTTTGATCACCATGTAATTTTCAGTTTATCCTTTTGGGTTTTTAAAGGATTTCAACACAGGACACAGATGACTACATAATCCTCCAATTGAAGATAAAACCAAAATTGGAGTTGCAAGGGTTTCACCTGGCCATGAAAAAATCCAGGTCTTTGGCATTTTTAGGCTTTTGTAAATTTAACCACTGGAAAGTGAGTACAAAACAATGAGCAAGTCTACAAAAAGGTGGCATTTGTTGTACCCTGATGCATTTGCATTATTCATTGTGGAATTCCACCTACATATCACACTACCTTCACCCTCTGAAAGCCAGACAAAGGTGAAAGAGAATCTAACAATCAACATGTTTTATTTAAAGATTCATTTTATAAATTGGCACCTTCTTAAGGTGCCAATTTGACTTTGTTGATGATTATATTACCATGAGGCAAAAAGTGGAAAAAGTTAGTAATATTAATATAATAGCAACCACATGCCAGAGTGTCACTGAGTTCAGTGAGTCATTCAAAGCTCCAGTCAGTCAAACTCCATTCAGTCTCAAACACATTTGGATACATCAGCTCCACTCACTTTTAGTCAGGAAAGAAATGTGGATTTTGTTGACATTCAACCCACAAGCCTTTCACACATTTTTTTTTCCCATTTGAGAACATTGCATGCTACCAGATAAAATATTACTGGTTCAGCGAATTATACGAACAACCAATATCGAGAAAAAGAAGTGCAAAAAAAAAAA
>OMKZ01010790.1:8185-24577 GCA_900302535.1 Neoniphon sammara | reverse complement strand
GGGGATAATAAAGAGACATCTAAATATTTATTTAAGGTGAAATTAGTTTACATACCATGGGCCCAAACTTCAAGTCAAGTATCCACATTAGACAAACAGATATGCTCTGAAGTCCTGCAGTGACTTCAGTGAAACCCAGAGGCCAAATGTGCCCCTGCAATGACCTGGCCAACCTGATACATGTGGGGGCAGGGGAGTGTGTGTGTGCATGTGTGTGTGTGTGTGTGTGTGGAAAGGGGTGGTGGGTGACAGAGGACATTGGTATTTGACATGTCAAATACCAATTCCCTCCACAAGACTGTTATGTAAGTGCCTGAGTTTCCTGCCCCGTCCCTCTCTGTGGCCTGAGACCAGGACCCCTCACAGGCCTCAGCTCTCAGCTCCCACTGCATCTCCCCGAGACCAACTCGCTGATATTTCTACAAAACAACGCAGACTCCACACGCACTCTGACACACAGAGCCATAAAGACACAAACACAATGAAGGAAGAGACGAGCCCTGACTTCTCGTAGCGGAGGATGGATGAAGGACGAAGTGGATATTTTTCCAGCAGCATTCCATCACGTACAAAATGTATGTAGCCGAATGTTTGGACACTCTGAATTCCCAACTCTCCTGTTTTTCCTCATTGTAGGAAGACATGTTACCTTTCACAAGCAGGTCATGCAATTTAACATTTCATGATGTAAAACAGCCCATCCTACAAGGCTTTATAGGGTCTAAATCTGTGGCTGGTTATGCAAACATGCACAGGCATACATTCTGTATCTTGCAGACGCGTGATGTGTGCATGTGTGTGAGTTTGTGCAAGTTAGTGGGCATATCAAATTCTGTGCATCATTATTTGAAACAATGGTCCATGGTGTGGTTGACCCGGGGTTTCCCTTTATCATACTAAGTTTGGCCGGCCCGTCTCTCTCCTTTTGCTTCTCTTATTTGGTGTTTTCATGTAAACTTTGTCAGGTCACAAATAAACTCCTTCTACTTATTATTTGGAGCTCTGATGCAACTTTATGTTTTCCCTGTGCTGAGGATGTTAGGTTGCTGGGTGTTAGCATCTTTGTCCTATTCTGATGTGCTTTTATATTTTTATGATTGTTTGTTGTCTGTAGATTGTTGCATAGTTTTATTATTTGTCTGTGATTTTTGTGATTTTTTTCTCTGTCTTTTAAAATGTCATCAACCTGCCAAGGGATGGATGAAAATTAGCCTGTATGGCTCAATCTGGCATATTTACATGGTGGACTTAAATCCTCATGTTCATTAATATGCATTGTCACTTCTTAAATAAACCAATAAACTAAACTAAACAAAACAAAACAATGCAATGATTGTCTAAAGCAGGCATAGATTTAAAACCCTCTGAATATCCATGACAACAGTGTTCCTCACCTATTAGTCTCTTTGCTTTGTCTGAACCAGTGTGACCTGGACACATTTAATTTTAGGCATGGGATTTATGCTCTACAATATAAGGAGCACCGACAGTGTTGTGATTGATGCATGAATTTTATAACCAACTAGGCACCTAAAACTGATCAATTTTGTCTTTGGTAGATAAATCAAGGGTTACCCAAACATACCTGCTTGTGATCACATTTGATTGCCTGGTTGTACAGAGGTCCAATAGACTTCATGATGGATTACAAATATAATCTTTTGTATAATATGTGAGTTTTAAAATATCATACGGTACCTGATTCCATTAACGGAATAGCAATAAAAATGGGTAAAGTGACTTAATTCTATGGTATATAGGAATAACTCACTGTTGTGTTTTTAATAATTTCTCAATTATTAATGAATAATTTCTCAATGCTCTGACCAGTTTAGTAAAACGTTCACAACAAGTCTTCACCTGCAGGAAATAGGGAATAAATTGGCTACAAGGTATTACATTAGTAGGCGTTGACCCTTGCACTCAACTAAATGCACATGTGCACACTCACAATGCTAACCCTAACCCCAACACATATGCACTCAAACACACACACACACACACACACACACACACACACACACACAACCACTATTCTTAACACCTTATATACCTTTTATTGTCCTCCACAACCCAGATACAATAGAAAAGATTTATCATCTTCTCATTAGACTGACAGCTTTCTTAGCAGCTGATGAGGGATGTAACATTATCTGAAACACCTCACCTTTACTGCCAAATTTGAGGTGGGCACCATTCCATGTCCACTCCCCCTACAGGTTTTTTCTCATGTTGTTATTGCAACTGTCTTTTCCCATTTAGTGGTAGATCAATCATGGTTCTATGAAAAATGGGCCCCATCAACCATGCTGCATGGTGGGACCGAAGCCCACACGCTGAAAGACGACCGCATACTGTTGATGATGAGAAGGTAAAATGGGAAGACTGCAACCACTGCCAGGTTGTTGCTTTATAACACTGATAACCATGAATCACATTCACAGGGTATTAAAACTGTAAATGCAAACATTTCCATTAACGTAATAAACATTAATGCAATAAAAAAATTCAGTATAATCAAATAAAAAGTGTAATAATCCTATTAGAATAATACATTTCCCTGAGCTGTAACTGAACTGTAATAGTAGTCAAACCTCAACACGTAAATGTCACCCATTCACAAATTTGTGGTGTTTATCTATAGATAGTAAATATTTATAGATGTGTATATTGGTTTATTGATGTAAACGCATATAAAAATTAGATCCATGAGTTATTCTGTTACTTTTGTGTTTTCTATATATCTATAGATAGATAGATAGATAGATATACAACCTCATTATTAGAGGGATGTTCTTACTTTACTTTTCTTGATTAGTGTTATAAATTTCAAGGTTTGGGCAACTGACCAATTCAGGGAAACTTGAGAGCAGGATTGCTTTACTCTGAGCGATTGGTCAGCTATGCACTGATTTCTACTGGCTCAGCGGGTATTGGAGGCAAGGGAGAGGTGATAAGATGTTTTGTGATTTCAGAGTGTCTGCCTCAGCACTGAGCTCCAAACGAATCGTCACAGTCTCAAATACAAATGTCTTTGCCTGAGATTCTCCCTGGGGAAAACAGCACTTGTGAAGCAAGTGGATGACGATGGAAAATCACTCCTGCTGTGGGATCTCAGTGCTGAGATGATGAGTTTTCTTGATTCCTACAACTATGTAACATTTGAAAAGTTGAAGTCCAAAATGGTGTATATTTTGAATGAATTTCATTATTCCGTGTGTTTAAAATATGGAGGATCAAGTGTGTAATGTTGTTAACATTCTGTCAATCAAGTAGCACTGTCCTTGAAATTACTATTATTTGTTTCAATTAAGTGCAGTCAGTCATTCTGTAAGAGTGTCACTTTTTTCAGATTGTAATATCACATTTTATAATGAAACTCTCCAATTACTGGTATGCAGAATGGATTTTTATTAATGTAAAATGTATGACTGCTGTGTGATATCATGTCCTAATTCAATATTCAGTTTATGACATGACATGGTAAAATGAAGGAAAGCGTCACTGTCTTATAAATTTCAGACAGTAAATGACAGACAGCGAATAGCAATCCATCAGATACATATAGGTAAAGAATGCATTTCTATATACTCAGATTTGAAAATGTAGACATTTCTGGGTTATGTTCAAACCAATATTCAGATCTAGCTCAGACATTTTTGAGCTGCTGTTGCAGTTGTCATATATCCACTATATATACTTGTCTGAAATGGCCCTCTCCCCCCTTAGTGATGCTGAACACTTGGGGTTATAAATTGAGAGATCAAGAGAACAGCAACAAGGGATGTGAATCTGAGAGGCCCTATATGAGAAATGTCAACAGCGGACTGTCAGACCACAACTCTCCCAGGGAGCCATATGCCTCTGTGACAGCAACACGAGGTTATTGACTTCACGTACGCAGTAGGAAAGCTTGGATGTGCATGAGCCTATATATCTACATGTTTGCATGTGCACACACAGACACACACACACGCATACACACACAAATGTGCACACATATATTGAGGAAGACAGACAGAGCGGAAAAAAAAAGAGAGCACGGTGAAGTTGAGTCTGTGACCTTTTTGAAAATGTCATATCATGAAGAAAATTCTGGAGTGCAAAAGGAAACTGACAAAATCCCAGAGGTGTTTGAGCAGAGAGACCAGAAGGAAGCATACAAATGAAGACAGTCGATATGACTTACACTCTAAGGTCTTTATGAACCATTACTCTGTCACTCATGCATTTCCATGTTTCATTTTACTGCGGCAATATCCATGAAATCAATCGCCCCTGCTTTCCTTCATAATGCATGCCTCGATATTGTTATTTCTTGATGTTATTCATCATTTTCCTCATGGATTTATTATGCATCAGAATGCTGCTGGCAAATGGATTGAAACGCCAATTAAATCAGCATGTCAAAACATGGCAAAACCAAGAACAGCTTGCTTTTGGCCTGTGTGTAACAGTTATATCAAACATGTGCCCAAACCTCAAATCTTCAAAAATGACACATAGATCTTTTCAAAAGAGATGTGCAAGAAAACCCATCTGTTCTAGACAGCCCCTATATTGATCATAAACAAATACATGTAAATCGACACAAAATGTTATCACATCTCATGACTACTAGGCTGATCTCCATTAAACAAACAGCTACGAAACACTAGCCAAATACTCTATAAGACAAATTGTATAGATTGAAATGTCTTCCATCCATGGCAGTGGGATGGCGGAAGGAGCTGACGTTGTGTATGTGTGAGTGGGTGGTGGTTGAGGTGGTGGCGGTGGTCCTCATTTTCATTTCCAGAAGCTGCTTAATTTATTACAGTTGGGTGGGGCTTTTTGCCGGGGCTAAGTAGCGTTCAATAGCCGGGACTGCTGTGAAATAGAACCACAGATCAAGCTGTGAGTCACTGATGCATGGAGCATGATGGGGCCTTTTGTGGGATTAAAACAGCCCAGGGCTTTATAGACACACCATAAACAGTGCAGTGGCGGCATAGGCTAAGGAATGTGAAAATTTAAAAAAAATTCAGAGGTGAAAAATGGGATCATGCTGGCTCAACTAACCTGAAATGATCATGGCTGCAGTGTAGTGTAGTGCTGCACCTGCTGTTATTGCACCTTGTTTTATAGTCTTGTCTGGGTGTTATGAATTTTAAAAACTTGCTGGTTGGTGCTGTAATGAGATTAAAATGTGTCTTGCTCCTCATTCTTTCTTCTTTTGCATAATACAGACCCACACGGCAAATACCAGTACAAGCACATTTGCATCTCTTGTTTGACGTGGGGGCCTATCATGGATGTATGGACAAAAATTCTGAGCTCACCATATTTTCTTAGCAATACTGAACAACTGAAGTAATTGTTTGGGTTATTAAAAGCCCCCCTGCTGGCCTGGGCTTCAGTTTTTCTTTGAATCCATCCACCTATCATTCAATCATCAGGTTTTTGTACTCGGGGTCTGCAGACTGCCTTCTGAAAGGTAGCCCTGTCAACTTAAAATTAACCTCTGACTACAGCGTCCTAATGAACAGTATGCTGCTCGGGGGTCTTAAAATTGTAGATCTGTCTTCACCCTCTAATAGTAATCTGTAGCTTTAGACTGGCATTCTATCATTACTGTGTAATAAGAAGCTTTATTGGGCTGAGTTTGAGTAAGGATAGTACATTAATCTGATGGAGCACATTCCCAGACTTTGACCTTAACATGACAACTTTAATTTATTTTCTCATTACCCAAATGATAACAAAATTTACTCTCTCTCTCTCTCTCTCTCTCTCTCACTCTCTCTGCTTGTCTGCCTATAACTCTGTGATAAACAAATGCCTTCAGCCCATTCAGTCCTAATTTGCATTTGAAATATAGCACACACATTAAGTTAGCAGCATTTTGATTGTCACAGGGCCATCTTTTTATTGACTACATTAATAATATTTCATAAATAAAAATATTTGAAATCAAGTTATAATACTTTTGATTAAAATATTTAAAACTACAATTATTTATAATAAAGCTGTAATATTTGTAAACTTTTTGTCAAATAATTGAATTATGGTTAAGTATTGTAATAGGTTTATTATTAGGGTGGAATGTTTAATAAAGCTAAAACTGCATATAATTTTTTTTTTTGCTCTTAGATATTTTGCTATATTTGGTATATTTCTGTTTTATCAATCACTATTTCTATGAATGAAGGCACCTGATTTCAGCATGTAGGAGATGTTCCACAAACCAGATGTAAAAACATAAAAATAGAATTCCTCATATGATACAGAAATCTCACTCTCATCATGACGACCAAAGCCGTGAAGAAGTCTGGAAAACTGAATCTCAGAAGTACTCTTATGATAAAATCTGAACATGCAATAAACAAATTAATCTATTCCTCCAAGCTGCACACTGAAGTTTAGCTTACTTGAAACATAATACAAAATGTAAGATAACCTGAGACAAAATTTCCCAATACTGTAATGATTTGTATAACCACATGATGGCACTATCACCTTTCTATCAAACAGGATCTTCCCACACTGAATAGCCAAGCAGCTACTTATCTTGAAAATTTTCTCCAAGACACACGCAGCAGCACTTTGCAAACACTACACACAATGTGGACATTCCTTGAAAGCCTTAATCAATTAGCTAGAACCAAACATAATCTTATGATACTGGTAGAAGAGGAAATACCACATTGCACGCTCAGGCTTTGCTCTGTGGACAGCATTTATGCCTGAGGCCATCCACCTGCTCACTGCAATATGATCCCAAGGTCCTTTTATGAATTATGCGATAGATGCCTCTGGGGGTGACCATGGAAACATTCCCATAATTCAGCAGCAGCAGAGCCCTGCCAGTAAAGGCTACTGAGAGAGAGAGAGAGAGAGAGAGAGAGTAGCCCTATAAAAAACTGAAATATAGAGATACTCAAAGCTAGTGTCCACTGAAGTTTCTTGGTATTGAAAACATACAGTAGAAACACAAATTGTTCCTTTACACACACACACACACACACCCATTCACAGTGGATCAGATGTTTTGAGAAAGAGTGTGTGTTAAAGGCCCAGCCTGAGGCAACAACAGTCTCTTGTAGCACAACTAGGTGCTAAAGCTCAACAAGCCAAAGCACAGTGGTGTTTATTAGACCTTGGGGATGGTGGACCATACGGTTTCTCCATCACAAGCACAGCGGGGTCTACTTCCTCAGCTGCTTCTATTTTTACCAGATTCAGATGATTAATCACAGATGGAGACTGATCTGTGGCTACAGGTGTTTGTTCAACTTTGACAGATATTTATATTCGGTCCTAATCAAATTCACTGTTAAAAAAAAAAAAAAAAAAATCATAAAACTTTGCAGTGTCAACATGATATTAACAAAGAGAGCAGTTTGAAAATTTTGTAAAATTAAAAAAAAAGTCCTCTGCAGAAATAGTCCTCTGCAAAATTTGAACCACATATGAAAGCAATGATATGTAATCCTCCCACTCTTTTACGCATCATCTGCCTTTGACTGTGCACATCTGAAGTGATCGGTGTAGTAATAAAGTCGGCTGATACTCTATTCTACTCTATTCTGATGCCTGCAGCTCTATTATTCTACTCTACAGTGTAACACAGGGGCTCACAGCACAGTTCTGTAACACAGAGTCTCTGCCACATTATAATTCATAACTTGGTAGAAGAAGGGCAGACTGCTTGCTCTCTCTGTCACTGGTCTGTAGTCTGAAAACTCAGATCAGTGGTGTTCAGAGCTCTGTTATAACAGGTAGCTGTATTCAGATCATACCTGGCATTCTTGGGAGGATTGAACACCATCAGATAAAACTGCAGACTGATCCTGAGCTGGTAGAATATAAAGATATGTCCTCTGGATATTCTGGACAGAGAGAAATCCACGGTTTCATCCTGTCAGGCCCGCCTGTTTGTGAGTGCACATGCTTGACTTGGCTTGGAGTGGTCTAAAAAAAATCAATACTCAAGGAAGATCCATTTTTGTTTGTGATCCCTCTGGGAATAGCCGCAGTAGGTTGCAGGTGTGTCCAAATATCAACTCCAGAAGCTGAAATGCCGTAGTCTGATTTTCTGATTTAGCTGGATCCTTCAGTGTGTAAAATCTTAAAACGAAACAATTAATATTGGGAACAGAAATATACATATAATCTGTATTCATGCTTTGTTTATACCATCTTCCCTTTCAGCTCAGCCTCTCCATACTTGCACATGTTGTAACATGTGCTGTGCGTCAACACAGCAACATCAGAAAAGAACATCACAGGTGCTTATAGAGTCGGGGAAAGCAAGACAAAATTCCCCACTCTTACTATATCTGTGTGTATCTGTGAGACAGCTAAACTAAAGAAATATGTGTGATTCTCATCTTAACATTGTTAGCCATGTGTTAAATCTGCCTCATAAGACCCTGCTCTCATTCTCTGTCTCTTTATCTGTTTCTCTCTCACTGAGTCTCTCGGCATGTTTCTCACACATCACGTAGACGTGACAGAGCACAGTGAGAGATGTGTATGCTGAGAAATCTTGTGAAATTGTGAAATTCAGAGTGAAAAAGAGATTGGAATAAAAAAAAAACACGGAAAGAAAAGAAGAAAGAAGAAAGAAAAGAAAAGCATAGGCTAGTGAGAGAAGGTGCAAGATTGTTCAGTTCAGGCCTATCAGGCTGGCACACAGCCGGACGAGTTTCAGACTATTTGTACTGCAGGGATGTTATCTGAATGTTTTGCAGCATATCTAGTTTTTGGATTTTTGGAGAGGAGCTGAATAGTTTTCTGATATGCAGACACAGTTGGGATGTTGCTGCAGCGCACCAGTGCAGCAGCTGCCCTGATGTCCCTATTCAAGCCCCCTGGCAGTCGACTGATACCCGGCTCCTGCTCAGTCCACAGCATCACCCTAACAAGACAATGAACAACTCTGTGCTGTTCTGACTTACATCCCCTCTCTCACTTCCAGTCCTCACCCCCTCCCTCCTCCTCTCTGCCCAAACAGACCCAGATGGTCCTGGCTCTCGCTGGTGTCTGTGTGTTGTGTTCAAACTGCCGGGCCACATTTAGACCAGTGGAATCTATGTGTTGTGTTTTCCTTTCATTCGGTCCCTCTGCTTCTCTTAGACTCCTTTATTTGCTGCCTCACAAGCCGCCTCCTTGTTTTCCATTAATATGAAGGACTAGCAGATGCTGCGCAGTGGAGAAACCAGTTTAGTTTCGGCGGTACAGCACTTAGAGGAATTTTCTTCAAGTCTGTTCTACCCTGATATGTTTTAGTAACCCACAAGGCCCCGTTGTGAACATGCTGACAGTCACATTTTTATCCACATGTTTTGGGCTGCATGAGTTCATTTATGGCATCCCCTCTTGTTTGGGACACGGCCACAGCATGCCCAGTCTTTGACAGTTTGAGAAGAAAATAGCCTTTTATCTTTTTGTCCTAAAGATGCCTTATAGATGCCAACAGAGTTCACCACTGAAAATTATGGCTATGGCAAAGGATGTGCGTGTATATTTGAGTGCACAAATGAGTACATACACTCATATTTATGTGTACATGCATATGTTTTTGTGTGTGAGCATGTTTCTACATGTGTTCAAGTATACAGGTCTTTATCTTCCAGTTGTCCCTCCTCTGGAACAAGGCCATCATTTCCATGAGTCTACTGATTTCATCTTGTAGTTTCCCTGCTGTCTGCAGGCACTCAGACCTGACTGTCTGGTACTGTAACCGCCAACAGGCTGGTCAGCACCACATCAATGAATTCATCAGGCCTGTGCTTACAGGGGTATACAGACACAACCACACGCACACACACACATATGTATGTGTGTGCATATGTAGAGACACACACATGCATGCACACAAGCAGATGCCAGTGAATGCATTTTGATCTGTTGTGCAACCCTTAGGCCTACCTACATGTTGTAAGTACCCAAAAATACTCACTGCTTAATGAAAATCCCAATTGTATATAATGTACTTAAATGATGGCAACAGGATTATTCTGCCAGTAGAAGAGGAATAAAAAAGGTGCTAGTGCTCCATAGCTATATTGTGTAAGCTGGAGCACTGTAAAGACACAAATGATTTAGTCCTGGCACTTTTTTCTAAACAATTCACAAACATCCAGTAAGTGCTCTACTTATACAAGAGCCCAGTACCATTATGAAATCAGAACTGTGAAAATTGTACACATAATGAAAGCTTTCACCACCGGCAGGCAATGATGACCTTGGGTTTCAAAAACAGAGACAACAGAGATAGAGTCATGAATCGTTTTGGGCAGCACAGAGGTTTTTGAAATGACTGAATTCACAACTTGAATAAGCTAGAAAAAATTTAACAGACAAAATCTGATGCAAACACTTGTTCAGTTTAGCGTCCGCTGGCAACTGATAATAACACATTACCTCATGTACTATTGTCTGTAAGGGACAAAACGGAAACAACAAGAAATGCTGGCATATCACTCAGCATCTAAATCAGGCACTGAAATTCTGAAAACACTTATTTTAATACATTACATTTGTAGGGGTTTACACTTTATATTTGAATTTTGCTGTCACAGACTTAAAAGTACATTATTAGCTACTATTATTAGGTAGTATTAGGACTTTATTTCAATAACTAACACAATATAATAGAGTACATTATCAGTGTCTCCTCTGTGGCATTCTGTACCATAGCAGCTAAAACATCTTTGATTATCAGCTGCATAACAAGTGTAAAACTGCACCTTGACACTTATAAGACCACATTTACCATCATTTGGGAAGAAAGAAGACACAACAGACAAGTATTACATCAAACTTTAGGATCAGATAAAGATAACAATGCAGTCCAGATGATTCAAAACATGACAGCCATCAAGATAATGCAAAAAAAGGTCTATATATGGCAACTGGAAAAGCTGGTATTGTGGAAATCATGTTACTCTGACCACTTGTTGCTGGTGCAGAGAAAACTGAGTCTCGGCTATTGCAAAGTCCCCCTCCGTCTGAATTTGAACTATAGCTGATAGAGCGTGATCCCACAGGAGATTCAGGTCAGAGAACATCTGTCAGTGCATTACATAACGTTTACTAACGTGTATGTTACCGCCAGAGTGTTCTTTATTCAGTGGAAAATGATTCTGTTACACCTACACCCTCTGTTTACATCAGTTTTGGTTCATACCACTTCCAATTCAACATATTTTGCAATTTCTAAAAGCAGGCTCTTCCTGGAAAAGAAGGAAGTGAAAGCTTCTCTGTAAGTGTTAATAGTCTCTTCAGTTTATTTTGCCAATCTTAGACAATGTAACTTAAAATATGAAATACTGGGCTAGTCTAATAATAGCTACACTTGATTCTTATTTTTGACATCCACAAGTGAAACTGGGGGAAGAGGGAAATAGACAAACATGCCATGGTGCCGAATGAACCAGTGGCTAAAGGAAAACTGCTTATGCTGTAAAAACGAAAACGTTGAGAAAACACAACTTATCAAGGCAACATGATGCAGTAGATTTTGGAGTTTTGGGGCTTAACTAAGATTTACAACGGACAAACACAGCATATATATATGTGTGTGTGTGTGTGTGTGTATGTGTGTGTGTTAAAAATCTCAGTATAGTGAGATGTTTTCTGCCTGTTTCACCCCCAAACCTCTAACAATAACCTCAACAAATATGAAATAAAGCGACGTGCTGCTGTAATGATATAAAGCTCTGGCCCAGGTGTTCAGACCACACACACCACACCTAGCCCAGTTTCATTTCCCTAACAGATGAACCTGTGTCTAACCCTGTGTCTTTTCCCTAGCAACAACTCACTTGGTTGTGTGAACATGAAACTCTGATAACAGATGAAAGAAAGTCATTGTCACCTCAGCTATTTTTATGCAGACGTGTTTGCAAGTAAAATACAGAGAAGTGTTTTTTATGTGGAAATAAAGTTTCACTTCTGAAACTTCTCTTTTTTGCCTTTGAGTCAGATTCTTTAAACAATGCTATGCAAAAACAGCTTTTTCCAGCCAAACACTGCCAGAATGTATGAAACATGATTGATATGTTGGACAGCCTTCAGACCCTTATGGGTGATGTCAGTCATATCTGCCAAACTTTAAATGACAGACATGCCAATCTGCCTATTAACAGCCACATGTCCTGTCAAAGACTCAAAACTCATACCTGCTCACTGAAGGCTGTTCATCTAATTGCCTAATTTCTGAATGGTATGTCAGGCGGAACATCCTATCACTTTATAGTTTTGTTTACTTTTTTTTTTCTGAATATGCACAATATAAATGATTCAACTCTGAACAAGCTGGAATTGACTGCTATTAGTTGTTACTTTGTTTGCTTTTGATAAGAAATACCATAATTTAAAAGTAGTATTAAGTGATATGAAAATGCTGTATACATGAGCAAAGAAGGCCAATGCATGGGATGAAATAAACATTGGTAGTATAAAGCATTTGGAATAAGATAAAGTGAAAGTAAAAGAGCTTTGTCTTCCGTAATATGTATTTATCGTGTTACACTCTTAAATATGAACATCATCAAAACCATGCATCCTCATCAATACAAATCCCCTTCAGTTACTTCAGACATTACATTCAGTGCAGACCCATCTTTGCAGGCCAAATGTCTAGCTTTAAACCTTAACTTCATTAAGATGCATCCATGTGGCAAAACTCTAAATTATGCATAGGGAACTCCACATTTCTCTTGAAGCCTTGATTTGACCGGGGCATACTGACCACAGGAGATATTTACAAAGGAGACCGATTAAAGGGCTACTGTCTTCCTCAGAATCGGTTTTGTAGGTATCTGCAGCTGAGGCACCATCTGAGTCACACCTTTGGTTCACCTACAGCACCACCTCCTCAGGCAGAGACTCTACAGCAAGTTTGTGGGCTATCTGGCAGAAGCCATGAAGCCTACTTCCGAACCACTGAGACAAATACAATTCAACCTTTCGTTTAGTGTGGGAAGCAGATCGTAATACCTCTTTTATAGACAAGGAATGGTATCCATTTGTAATCAGTTAGAAAAAGGCACAAAAGGAATAAAGGCCAAGCATAAGTAGAAAATGAATGATGTAGTAAAATAATTAATTTGCTGAAATAGTGCATAAAATTGGTGTTTGCAGAGGCAAGGAACACAAAAACATTTCAAGCTGAAGCTCTTCATCCTTCCTCCTGATCCAAATATGCCTCAGCTGCATACAGCCAACTTATCTTATAAATCTGCATATAATATATTGGAACTCCACATAGACTTGAGAGATAAAGCAGAGTTTTGCAGATGCCATGGAGAGGAGATTGAGCACACTCATGCATGCTAATGATGTGGAGCTGATACTGGATGTTTGCCTGGCAATACAAGAAAACATTCAATGCATAATTAAACACGACATTCCCTTCTACCAGGCCCAGTTGATTTTGGGTGACTCTTTTCCCTCTGATTTGGGACCCCTGATGGAGAGTGGGTCCATACTGCCCTCATGCTACATCGTATGTTAATCCTGCATGAGTCTAGAGCTACATCAGCCCCCTCTGTCGACTTATGGTACAGCAAGCTTGATGAAACAGCAGCTGTAGGGAATCTGTCCGACAGGCTGCTGGACTGATTCCTTTGGTTCCTCTTGAAATGGGAGAAATTGGAGTCCCACATTAAAGTCTATGACCCTCAGGATTATTATTTAACCATTTAACTACTACACTATTATGTCATTTGCTGGTGTTATAAATCCTTTGTTTAGTAGTATTATGGCGGCTATATAGCGTGTGTTTATGTGTGTGTGTGTGTGTGTGTGTGTGTGTGTGTGTGTGTGTGTGCGCATCCCATTTCAGCAAAGGAGGGCTCACAATATGAGAAAATGTCTTGATGCTTGACTCGAGTTTCCTCTGAGAGAAACTTCAGTGGAACTACACGCATCCGGTGTTTTCTACTGGGATTCAGATGGATCGATTGGTGGCGGTCATGCATTCCACCGCTGCATCTGACTTTAACAGCTGTGTTTCTTTTTCCCCAGTGTGTGTGCGTGTGTGTCTATGCGCATGTAGGCCTCCGTTCTATAGACTCCCATTCCCTGCATTGCCCATCCTGAAGATACCCTCATTTTGCTTTGTCCTGTCTCTGCTCAACCCTCTCTCCGTACAGGCTCGCTGTGAGTGGGCGTGTGTGTTTGGGTGGATGCGTTGGAGCAGGTGTGTGTTTGGGTTAGGATGGTTTGAGCCACCACAGCATCCGTTCTCTCAAAGGGAAGTCAAAGGTGTGTCATCAAAACAAACGATATGAGCCTCGATCAGTAGCACTGAGTGTCTCTCCATCGCGTGAGATGTTTATAATGTGAGCGGGGACAAAGAGTTCGTCTTAGTGGAAAAAGTGAGGGGGCTGGAAAAAGCTGTTCAGAGACAGACAAAGCATGCATGCTAATCGCAAGTTAATAAGATTACCACTGTACTGATTCTTATTTCACAACATCTGGCTGCACCTTCTTCTCTTTTTTTTGGAAGGAAAATAAGGAGAAGCCCTGTAATTTCCCCTCAATTTTTAGTAATAATATTCACCTGTTTTTGCTTCTGCTTTATTGTGTTTTTGTGGTATCTTGGGGAATCTGTGGCCTAATGTTTTTACCATGCACATGCAATGGTGTGCATTCAACCCTGTCTTACAAACTGCTGCTTGTTTTTCCCTTTGTCATCTTCTTTGTCACTCGTTTTAGCCTCCTGTCACTAAAGACAGAATGTATTACGATTTTTTTTTAAATATATCTACCAAAGCACAACTTTTTGTATCATCTGTCAATGCTTAAATTTCACATCCAGCATCACATCAATATAAGTAAAGCTCTCAGTATCATGCGAGTCACCTTGAATGATTCATTACATACACGCAATCACAACAAACCACAGCCAATACAAATCTTAGCATTGCAGATGACAGAGATGGCAGCATTTATAAAAGCTGTGGGCTATAATGAAAAAAAATGTGGTTCTCATTAAGTTCAGGACTTCAGAGGAATTCAGTTGCTCCAGACAAGTCTGATCAAAACTCAAAGTCAATTTCATATTTACCACGCACGACAGCATGAAAATATGAACAACTGTGTCAAAGTGCGCTTTGGTTTTTACTTTAATTGCAACAGAAGTTCTGTATCCACAGTGGCCACTGTGTATTTTAAATATAATTATTTCAAATATGCAGTTGGTGTTGTGGATTGCTTGGTTAACCATTGCTGCACATATAATTTCCCTTAGTGGGACAGTAAAGTGTGAACTGAATTGAAATGCCTTGGAATTCGATTTGAGTGTTGTTTTTTTTTTTTTTTTTTTTTTTTTTTTTTTTTTTTACTGTCAGTATCCAGTCAACATCATAATCATTATTATTTTTCAGCATTCTTCATGTGGATAAATGTGATTTTTTTTTCCTACCTGGAACGACCTCAAAAAGAAATTTCCCTCCTTCATCCCCACTGGTTGGATGCTCTGTAACTCTGTTTCCAGGTAAGAAAATGACTCCCTGTGGAAAAAAAAAGAGGAGACAGAAAAAACTTACCAGAGACATCACTCCACATACAGTAGTTCAGTTAAACATTCAGGACTTGCTGCTAACTCCCTGACTCCCCGCACTCTTTTTGTTTCATATACAGAGAATACTTATATGTCTCACAGATGCATCAACAGATCGAGAGATAGTGCCACCATATGCACGCTCCAGATTACTTTGTGCAGACTTGACAAGTCTCCTGGTGTGAGAGCAGGACTCCTGAACTCAGCAATACTCCATCCCCGAGTGATTATCATGAGAGAAATATGCTCATATCACTGAGGTGTTTGTTAGAGGATATTGCATGGTCATGTGTATCCGCAACTCTGCCGGCCAAGGAGGTGGTGTATAGGTCCCCTGGGTGGTTCTGGGTGACAGAGCTGAGCTGTTATTAAAGGTGTCAAAATGGCAGCATTATGGAGGAACACCGTCTCTCTGCCTCCTGGACCCACTTGGCCCTGTCCACAACAATAGATCAGCGGTGTGACACCAAAGGCCAGTCGCCCCCTGCTTTGAATAGTATGAGCATCAGCATTTTTCTTCAGAGTCCGTCCCACGACAACCTTGCTGCCTATTAATAGGGCTATGGGGGGAAATACTGTATCTGGTGCAGTGTATCACACACACAAGACTGTACCAGAGATGATACTGGCAATATAATCAATAATATATATGATGAGATTATATATGATGTGTAAATAACGCAACTGGGCACATACGAGCTAGGGAGGCTATCTTGATCACAAAGTGCACCCTGTATGTGTGTGTGTGTGTGTGTGTGTGTGCATGTAGAGTGTTATTGTAAATGAACAAGATGAGAAAGAACATGTATATTATATTGGAAATTGAGTACACT
>OMKZ01010785.1:3037-14125 GCA_900302535.1 Neoniphon sammara | reverse complement strand
AGCCTCTCCAACCAGCCCGGCTCCAGCACTAGTTCTGATAGTAAGGTAGCCTCAGTGGCCCCCAGGGTGCCACCCAGACCCAAAGCCCAGGAGATCCTGACCCGCTGCACCACCATGACCCGCAAGGCTGCCCTGGCATCCAAGGCCCGGCTTCTGCCTCAGCCAGAAACCATCCACAGCCGCTGAGGAAGAGGAGCGAGGGCACTGGAGTGAGAGATCTGAAGAATGGGTGTGCAGAAGATGATGAAGTTACTTATCAACTTAGTTACCTTTTGTTTAGTTTTTATAATACGGTATAATGGACTGAGCATCTGATCTTATTATTATATTCTAAGTTATATTCTGTTTTGTTTATTTCCAGGCTGTGACAGGCTTTTTGATATTTTCAGTCTCATGTAATATTTAAAGAACTTTAATCATTTTACTGAACAATACTTTTCTATATATACAATATTTACCTCATTCCCCAAATAATACTTTTTCACATGAAGGAATCAGTATATGGCTGCACACTGTTTGACAAGCTATGATATGATATCAGTTAACTGCTATGTAATTAGTTAATCATTGCTATGTCATATTGCCTACTATACTGTCTGAATACCACCAATGTAACTTACCTACTAATGCACTGCATTTAAATAAAATGTGCAAACGAAATAGCTTTTTTTCTGATTGATGCATCACTGTTAGACAGTGTAATGACTTCAAGTACAAAATATGAGTATAGTGACTATTGCTGGAATATCAGACCAGCCTGGTTTCTGGTAACTACCATATCACATGAATTGTGTCCCTTCTTATAAGATGCAATAAACATTAATCCTTGAGTTCTCTATCCAGCTTCAGGATGAATAACTTCAACATGGGCAGCTCATTAAAATCAAAATTGCACCATAAATAACAAGAAACCCCTCAGTACCCAATTTATAAGTGTATGATGAAGGGGCAAGATAGATGATTGGGTTTTGAAGTTGGGTATCTGTAAAGTCTTATTTTCACCTACGTTATGTGGGTCAGAAAGAGCTGGAAGAATCACAGCTACACCAAATGTCTTTGGTTTAAAAATACATTACAGAGATTCAGAATTTGGGTCATTTTCATTTGTGGAGTTATGCCATCTTATGTTAAAGGTAAAATCCGCTCTAAAACCAACACTATCAACACCATTGGTCTGTCGGCCCATCGGTCTGTTGATTTATTTATTTTTTTTCTACATTTATTGCTTCCATTAATAGTTTGATTACTTCATTCCTCTCCTCTTTTCAGAGGCATTTCAAATATATTTGCTTGACATATTTGACCGAGCCTTACAGATTTAAGCAGGATCTGTTCAATTTCATTAGTACTACATGACTATTAGTAGTCGATTACAAAAACTTGTGTTTGATGGGAAATGCACTAAAGTACAAACTGAAGTAGAAGTAGTCAAGGGAGGTTGAGAGGAAGTGGGCACATCAAAAAACATTACAGTGTGTCATCACAAAATGACTCCTGGAACGCATTGAATTTCACAGATTGATGATGTAAGAGTATCTGAGGTTGGACTTCCCCTTTAAGCAGGCCTTTTGGAGCTTAAAGGGTAACAACTTGCCAATAGAGTGACTTTTTTTGTTGGAAAAAAAATCACTCATTCTCCTTGTTTCACATTGTATCCCATTGTTGATTATATATTTATCCTTCATAACAGCTGGATATATTTTCCTACAAACTCTGAACAGTTTGCCAATCCAACCATTTTATCACTTTCACACACACACACACACACACACACACACACACACACACACACACACACACACAGAAGAGCTACACGTGACAGCACAAACAGATGTCTGTGATCCTCTGCTAATGAATTCACACAAGCGGGATGAAAAACACAGTGAAGCAGAGAAGAAAACAAGTGTTGAAACGCAGTGATGAACAGGAGATGCAGTATAGCAATTATAAAAAATACTTTCATTACTCATTTCAGCGTGCATTTTGAATCCAAGCACTGTTTAAGTATAAAAGTATAAGAACAACAAGCACAAATTGCCATTGAACTCAAACCTCCATAGCTGGCAGTGACACTTGTTGCATTATGTTACTAGCAGAGTGTATTCAGTAGAGTACAGATCTCTGCCAGGCGTGTGTGGGGACACAATGTCTATATAAAGTAGGTAGTTATAATTACCTCCACCAGGAGATCACGTGTTTGGTCGTGTGTGTCTGTGTGTGTGTCTGTCTGCCGCTATTCTTGCAAACTACTTGCCCTATCAGCCCTAAAACAAATTTTGTGCACAGTTATGACTGCATGATGAAGAACCTCTTGTGGTTGCAGTGATTCAAAGACGCTGGTTCTCGTTACTTCCGGTCCCTCACTCCATTCATTGTCTAGCTCATTTGACCATTGCTGCTCTCTCCCTCTTTCTCTTTCTCTTCAAATGCTAATGGATCTATCAGCCTAATAAGCTAATTTTCAATCCAATTGTAGCTGTGTTTACTTTGATCCTGGGTTAAAAAAAAATCCAGGACGTGTGTTGCATTTTCTGGGCTGAGTCTATAAAACATTTTTATTTTATACTGTACTACTGTACGTATCCTTCTAAATATGAAAATATGTCAGCAGTGACTTTTTTTCTATGTGGGGGATGTTTGGTGTATGAAACATTGCTGCTTGAAACCTGGGGACTTTTTGGCCTATTGGTAGTACTGTGGTGAGCCAATCATTTTGTGGATATTGGATAAATATAATGGATCAAAGTAAAAACACTTCACTCCCGTAAGGTTCATCAGTTTTGACACAGCAGTGTTTGAGATATTGAGTGTGAAGCTTGGAGCCCTTTCAGCATGGCGTTGGGCCAATCAGGTTTATATTAAAAATGTCAAAATCCATTTATCCCCCAAGTTTCACCCAAAACAGGCCAAAAAAAGGCTCAGAAAACACTCATGATGAATGAACAGAGCCCCATTCATAGAAGTTTGAGGACAATTACATTTACAGGCTTCTCCAGGTAAAAGCCCTTAAACTGTTTGCAGTGCTGGGGGATTTTGACATTTGACACTGACATTTTTAGAATGGCACAATAAAGTCAACATCTCAGAGATTAGACTCAAACACTACAGCCCTGGTTGATACTCTATTGATCCCTGCAGATGAATTCCTTCCCAGAGAGGTCAGAGGTCTTCAGCAGGATGGACGCCACACACTCTGAAAAACCTGCTAATGACAAACATGAACTTCTCGTGAACTCTTCCGAAGCGGTGCATTTCGCTCCGTTTCAGTGTAAGCACCACACTAAGTTAATTTGTAATCCACTCTGGCTGGAAGGGCATAGAGTTTGTGTTGCTGCGGGACTGCATGCTCTAGTTTTTCACAACACTCATACCAGTCAGTGCTGACGGGTAAGAGAAGTGAGTGTGGGAATATATCATGCGTTCCTAATGTCGGTGCATCATTGTGTGTTACCATCAGAGAGGGTTTTAAGCAGCGTATCCTTGTAGCACAGGACAACTAGAGGAAGTGTCTCTCTTAGCCATACACACAGGGGCAATAAATAAGATTTTTATTGCCCTATAGCACAAATTAACTGCAATACCTCTGCATGGGTTCACAGTACTTTTGATCAATATCAGTGACTCAAGGACACTTTGCCAGGTGTGGAGATTTCTGACTTTCAAAGCTCTACGTGCATTTTCAAACATTCACTGATAGAAGCCAGTGACCAGCACTGCCAGACATTGTAAAGCCTTTTCTCAATCCAAATAAATTTAATTCCAGGCTAATCAATAAACACAGAAAATGTTGGGAAGTTACATTGAACCTTTTTCAAGTTTTTCAAGCTACTGATTACTGCACACTGGAGGAACTACAGTAAAGCTGCACTAGAAAAAAAAGAAGCAGATCAAATGTATACAATGTAATACAAAATTGTGACAAAATATACAAAATTAAGTCACAAACCAACAAAAATACCACTCAGTTGAGGTAATTGCAGAAAGTGCCCATTTAAACACTCTACTTCAAAGTCAAGCATAAACATAAAAAAAATGTCAGTGTTAATGTGTTAATTGTATGCAATTAATTTTATTTTATTGCCTTAATCATGTTTTTTATTATTTCCATTCAGCAATGATAGTTGGATAGTCATGTGCCTGTGCTTTCTGCAGCCTGCTGGTTGTGAAGCAAGCGATCAGACTGTCATCACTGTGATACTGTGTGGTTATTTTCACTTTCAAAGACTCCCAGATGACTCATCTGACAAATCAGCAGTAATATGTGCTTTCTGTTGAGAGGAATTTGGATATCACTTGAGCAAAACTGAAAATGTTACAAATATCCTGTTATGACAGCCTTTTTTTGTGTGTGGAAAATAAGTGAACAGTTCACTTAACTAGTAAGAAGTTGTGTGAATTGGGTTGTCATTGCACTTCTTTTGTTTAAAGAATATAAAAGACTATAAAGTTAACTTTTTTTTTTCTTCGTGTTAATTTTCTTCCTAATCAAACTGCAATTGCTAAACTTAAAACCTGTTGCAAAGTGCAAAATATAGCATATTAAACATGCAATTAAAAATGCAATTAATTGCAATTAACCATTGAAACTCAAATGTTAATCATTTTTAAGAAAATCTATTGTTTGACAGCCCTAAAAATAATTTAAAAATGCTGCCATACTCTTGAGAAGTTGAAAGGTTAGTTTTTTAAGTAATGTCAGTCAGAATTAAAGAAAAAGTGATAGGGTTGGTTGAATTACAGCCCATGAATAACGGCTTAAAAAAAGCCATTCCTTCTTTGCTTTTGTGGCCTAAAATTGTTTTCAATAATAAACTACACCAAAATTAGTAAAAAAGCAATTCACGTACTTGACTCCCCATGCAAATATAAGTTTAGGTGAACTACTACAAGGCTACTGCAAAATGTAGTTAAAGTACTAGTTTAATTTCATGTAATGAAACTACCTCCCAGCATTGAACCAACACCTAGTCAAAGGAATGCAATTACACTTGACAAAGAAAATGTTTCAGCTGTGATTCAGTTTCATGATGGACAATGTTCTCGACTCTCCCTGCTTTCATCAGCGATAAGCAGTCAGTGAACAAACACACAAGGCCTTCACCTCCAGTGTGTTTAACTTCTGCTCACATTAATCTGTTCATAAAAACATGTGGGTCACTGTTTACTAAATGATAACAACACCTACATCTGTGTCACAATTACATGTTAAATGACAAAAATATTAATTGTTGTATATAACGTCATTGCATTTTGTATTATCAAACCACCCAATTATGTCACTAAAATTTTTAACCCTTAAAGGTATGACTGAAAAATACACACTCTTATATTTATTTCTCCCTTGGGAATGTCATGTGATTTCAAATTATTTATATTTTATCTTTTACTAATGACAAAGTCTCAAATGATTTAAATGTATTAATTTAATGCTTAAAAAAATTACAATTAAAAACATCATGTTCAGTGCAAAAAGTACTTTATGTAAAGAAAGAAAAAATGATGGTCAAATTTATAACATTTGTTTATGAATGTGTAATGTAACACTTTACATATATGTTATTGTGTAATCAGTAGGTAGTGTGGGTTAGGGTTAGTGGAATATAGTGTTAGGGATAATTTTGTAAACTGTACAATTAGTTGTTACCTACTGCTGCAATTAGTAAGTGGTAATAAAAGATGTAAAGCAAAATGTAACTGTTCATGATTGGTTGGAAGCTAACTAGCCACCTAAATACACCTAACATTATCTCTCTTAGTTACTTATGTAGTCAACCTAGCCATGTAAAATACATAATCTCAAAATTAATAAGCACAGAGTTATGGTATAAGTATGTGTTTATGTTCTCCATGTATATATTTGTTCATTATAGCAGAGAAACATTAATTTTCTTGTCATTTGCAAGCTGATATCCCTATGTCCACTGGCCCATTTTATGGACTAAACTCTTATGTTAACAAATATATAATATGAAAAAAGGGAAATTTATTTTTACACAAAGTGTTGAAGGTCGAGTGTAAGAGAGTAGAGTGCAGTGTGGAGAAGTGTCGAGTTTGTGCATATTTTTGATCAAAAGTAGTTAAGTTTCTAACAATGGCACAGCAAAAATCAAAGCTTCTGATGGAATGAATGGAGGCTTTTTAGGTCCCCATTATGAAAACTTGGAGTAGAAATACTAAAACCTGTTCATTTCCCCCAAAAAACTAAATAATATAATTATAAAATTAAAAATTACAGTGGTGCAGAACAACATTGTTAAGGAACTGATGGAATTTCAAGCAGTGAAATACATTTATTGGGGAGATATATAAAAAAACAAATCACAGTGTGTGCCTAAAAGGCCCCCATTATGCACTCTGAGGTTGATAAGATAGATAAAAATGCCTTCATTACAAGAAAAGGAAATGTCTTTGGGAATTTTTCTGGTCTTGCATCACAAAGATTCACAGTAAGTCCTGGGTTTGTCTTAGGAGGGTCAGCTATTGTAACAAGAACAGGATTTATTGTGTTGACAGACCTGTGACTGACAAAGACAAGGAAGTGTGATAAATGAAGTTACATATGTGCTGGGAAAAGATGCCTATTACCTAGCCTGAGGGCACTCTTCCAGCTGTGAGCATATCAGCTGATCTGGTGTTTCTAAGTGTGTGTGTGTGTGTGTGTGTGTGAATGTTGCAGCAGCTAGGAATGTCCTGCAAAAGTTTGAGTTTACTTAATGATTCATGTTGTAGGATGTTATTAGAAAGGGGACAATCAACACTGTGTAAACTTCACAGATTACACAATAATGTCACTATGTGTGATTGCAATTCACCTCTGACAGAAAACTGGATGACGACATCTTGATATTTGATGCAAAGCTGATATTTCTTTGTTTTTCAAATTATTTCTATATAAAACATCCAAGACAAAACAAAGCTGTGGATCTTCCAGGGGGATGACATAATCCAACTTGCTTGCAGAATTTTCTGGAATCAAGTGTCATTTTCTTGATCCTAGTGGACTGATCTGACTTATTCTGCCTTGTTTCATCATATTTATACTTATAAATAATTCCTTAAACAAGAGAAACAAGTGGGATTATCTCATCCCGTTGGCAGATGTTTTCCCTTGTTTGAAGAAAAAGGATTTTAACTCTGAATATGACACTAAAAATGTTGGTGCATGCACCAGAAAAACAAGGCATATTACTCTTAACAGGGGCATTTATGTAGCTATGATTGTATATTTTTATTTTTTTGCAGAATATTTAAAACATACAAATAATTGCATAATTTAAAATCACTTGGCAGACTTCTTAAAATAGCTGATAACTCCTGTAGGACAATTGACACATTCATGCCTGCAGTTTCAAAGAATAAACATCAGATTTCTCAGGTGAGTCTGACACAACACATTAGCATGAGGTGATCATTTTTATATGATGAGGATGATCATGAAGCATTCCTTTCCTCATTATTGCACAGCTTGCTTCCTGTGAAAGAAACAGGGAAGTCCTTTACTTCCTTTAAAGAAATCCTGTCTTTTTTAAACAGCACAAACAGGTTGTTCATGGTTTTTATTATAGCAGTTCTAACAGTAAAACTGGCCTGATTGGCCTGCTAAAACGTGAGCAGCCCAGGTGAGGTGGATCTGATGGGAAACATTTTTGATCGCTCTGTTACGCACATGCAGCACGTGCAAAAGCATGAATACAAACACAATTATGCACATATTGTTCTAGCACTTGTTCTAATATAGGCCTCTATAATTACCATCCATACCTGAGCATATAGTTTGAATATGCATAATGAGGAGTGGCAACAGAATTAAATTAAAGTTTTAATGACAACCAATTAAGTTGGAATTTATGTCTCATTCTTCAGACTGAACGTACTGTTCATGAGATCCACACCCGTTATGAATGTAAATGTAATTTAGGCTTATAGTTTGCAGCTGTTAGGAAACATCTGGGTGTGTCATTATGCTCTGGTGTGGAAGAAGGAAGACTTCGGAGGTCATCAAATATGTTTTGACAGGAGAACTTTAACGATTTCTGAGTGAGAGACTTCAAATAATGTACCTGTAAACATTTGTAAACATACATAGATAAACATATTCATGCATACATATACTGTACATATACAGTACTCACATACACCATACAAACACACACACACACACACACACACACACACACACATAAACACATAAACTGGCAGAAAAAGGATAACAGTGTAGATCCATTTCTTTACGTGTGGGTATATTATTAATAAATGCATCCTAAAAGAGAACATTTTGGTGCCCTCTGCCGTTTAAAGTTTCAAAGCAATTACTGATAGCATACCATTCCTATTTTTATAAGTATCTTCATTTTGAATGCAATTTTCCTTTAATTTGACAGAATGCTTTTGCCATTTTAATGTACAAAGTGGCTTGTTAGAGGGATATTTCTCTTAAAGGGAATTGTGTGTAACTTTTCAAAGGGTGAATTTGCTCACTGACATATGCCAAAGCACTTAAGTGCATCTTTTCCCAGCCCCAGTAATAAGCATTGGTGTGTATTTTGTTTTCATCCACACTTTATATCCTATATCTGATATCTGATATGGGATGGAGGAGGAGGGTGATTTTGAAGTGAAGATGTTGAGTATAATGATTATAATAATGCATATGACTGGTGGAGTGAGTGCTGTGGTGCTTCCTGTTAAATAGATGAATAGATGCTGCCCTCTAATGCCAGCCTGTAGCCTGTTCCAGCTCTCACAGCTTGTTCACGTCTTCATGTGACTTGATTTGTTAAGTGAACTTGACAGCACCATTGTCTTTTTCTTTTTGTTTTTTTTTTCCCCACCAACTGCACTGTGTGAGAAACTGACTTTCTCCCACCCCACCCAGGCTCTAATCCAACAGCAGAGCACTGACTCACCGTGCCAGAGCACCAAGGGAATTCTGGGTAGCAGCTCCAGAGAGCGCACATGGACATTGAAAGCTCTGCATTAGTAACAATGGCAACTTTTGTGTCAAGAGTAAAACCATGTTACCTCCAAAAGAGGTGTGGGAAACAGAAAAACAGAGATACATCTAGGTTCTCTATCAGTGTGATGTTAGTGGGTTTTACAGTAACCGCTGGGCTTTAGGCCTCGGTGTCAAGAGAGGACTGGAAAGCCGTGTCGCTTGCTGCCAGAATGATGATGTCATGGTCATGTGTCATTTTTTTTCCAGGGTGTTGTAACTGTCATGGCCTGCTGGATATTTGTCCGTTTATTGTTAGGCACAGCTGACACAAAATTCACTCATCAGTAGCAGCTTTTAACTGTGGACAATGGTGAGTAATGAAGTCAAAGGTGTTAACTAAATTAAATAAAAAATAAATTAAAAGTTTTATAAGTAAATTATAATCATATATTGATTGAGACCTTTAGACAAAGAACTACAGTATAAATGGCTGTTTGATGTTTTCTGACCGCAAACCAAAAAAAAAAAAAAAAAAAAAAAAAAAAAAAAATTAAAAAGTGTTAAATGTAGTCATGGGTACATAATTCTTAACTAAGGACATTAGAGACTGACAGTAGAGGTGGTGTGAAACATCCATGCTTCAAACTATTTGGATTTATTAAAGGTAGCTGTTCTAAATTGTAAAAAAAAAAAAAAAAAAAAAAAAAAAAAGAAAAAAAAAGACTAAGCTACTCAGCTGGACCTTAGCCATGTGTTCTTTCAGTTGTTTTCAGTGGTGTCTGTGTATTGGATTTTACCATTAGACACACACAAAAAAACTTTGTCTGAAAACTTCATATTTTGTGAAACCTTCTGTTAATTCATTCATGCTGAATTTATTTCAGATATAAAGAGCTGCAGGTGTGGAGAACCACCACTGTTTTAGATCTGAAAATCTGAATCCGTATTAGGCAAATTAATTACAAAAGGCCTAAATCCTTACCCTAACCTTAACTTGAGAAAACCCAGGCCTAAACTTAACCATGTTTAACCATTTTGAAAACGCTGGTCTAAAACTGTAGACGTGGTCTCCCTGCACCTGCAGCTTGATGACATTGGTTTATTTTTGATGTTTTGCTCTGGTTTTCCTCATCCGTCTGTGTACTCTCTGTTTCAGAGCGGGGGCTACGATGTGGATCTGTTTGCGGAGCGGCCAGGCAGTGATGTCATCTGTACGATCTGCAGGTCGGTCCTCAGGTGTCCCGTCAGCACGGCCTGCAGCCACGTCTTCTGCAAGAGCTGCATCCTGCAGTGGATAAAGAGGTATTTAGAATTAAGAGATCAGTCATGCATCACTGAAATGGAGATATATAAATATTGTGAGGTACTGAAAAGTGCACATCTACCTCTTTAATATCAATATATTATTGCTACATTAATTTTTAGATATTAGTGTAATTATTGTAAACAAACAAGACCATTGCTGAGTAGACTGGTAGCCTCTAGCAGCACTTATTCTGCATTTTACATTATTAGGCACCAGGTCACTACCACAGGTCATTACAGGTCAAAGGTAAGAAAATCTGCTAGATTTCGTTATGATACAAAACAGGCTCTCTTGTGCTCCAGTAGAGCAAAAGAAAAAAGCTTTGACCCAAAGTACAATATTCTGTTTGCAACACTAAACACTGGGGTTTAGTGGGGTGGAAAATATGGTCTCTTTGGTCTCATTGTTTGCAGTATTTATACCAAGGTAACTTGTGATAATAAGAGCTGTTTATACTCAAGTGAAAAAAAAGTGGGGAACCATGTAGACTCAACTACCAAATTCTGCACTTATGTTTTAATATTAATTTTTTTTGTCAGTTGATTCCAAACGGACTTCACTTATATAACCCTAACCTTCTGCAATTTTGCTGTTTCCACCTTTAAAGTGATGCTATCAAACATCATCAGGAATAATAAACAAGTAAATTTTTTTGTAAGTCAAGATTTTTGATACTTTTTGATGAGATTGGCTCGTGCTCTCCAGGCAGGAGACGTGCCCCTGTTGCAGGAGGCCAGTCAGCGTCAGCCACATGGTTGTCCAGCTGAAGCTGAACAAAGCCATTAGCCGCCTGAAGGTGAAGGTGAGTCAGCAGCAAACCTCTACTATCAAAACTGATATGTCATTT
>OMKZ01010777.1:1138-13896 GCA_900302535.1 Neoniphon sammara | reverse complement strand
AAAAAAAAAAAAAAAAAAAAGAAAAGAAAAAGAAGAAAGATACAATGCTGAGCTCCCAGGCTTGTCAAAAACAGAAGATCCAGATCAACTGAAGCTTTACAGAGAAACCTCAGTTCCTTCATGACTTGATGACTTGGCAATTATGCATACTGCCCCTTTAATGTGCTCTTTTCTGAAGATCAAGCCAAAGCATAAACAAACCTAAACTATGGGGAACCCAAGTGGAAATTGTTGTTTCATGTCATTTCGTGTGCTTATGAAAAATATAAATAGAATATTACAAAAATGCCCAGTAAGAGTCTTTGAAATGACACCAGGCTGCAGCTCTGCGAGGTGGAGAACTATTCAGCCTTGCCGGAGGTCTGTGCTCTGTCTGCCGAGCAAATTCCCATATGGGACAGTAAAGTTTGAGCTGAATAGACTTAAGAACTCATTTGTCCCTGCTGCCATTGGCCTTTTAAATAATTCACTGTGACCTGCACTATATTGTATTTAATGTCTATTTATTGTTATTTAGTGTTGGTGGTGTGTTTACTGCTGGCTGTACAACAAATTGCCCCTCGGGGATAATAAAGATAACCCTGAACCTTGATCAGAGGTGAACTGGATTGAATGTAACTTGATATTTCCTTTCTTTTCACCATGCAGCAAAAATGGCAACACACGTGGAGCTCCTTCTGGTAACTCTGGAGGGTTTGGGATGTGAGGAGCTCAAGGGCTTCCAGTGGTTCCTGCAGCAGGCTGACATCCTGGAGGGTTTCTCAGCCATCCCAAAGAGCCGGCTGGAGAAGGCAGACAGGCTGGACACAGTGGATCAGATGGTGCAGACCCACGGCCTTCCTGGAGCTCTGCAGGTCACAGAGGAGGTTCTGAAGAGGATCAACAGGAACGATCTGGTGCAGTGTTTTTCAAAAACTAGCTTGACACCCAACGGTAAGCTGAGGGAAGATAAAAATATCCACCTGAAAAAGACATGACACAGCTCAACAAAACTCTAATGCCGCACAAACAATTAATACAAAATGAGAACTGTTTCTTATACGCTTTATGTTTACATTTTAGTATTTAGCCCACACTCTTCCAAAACTACGAGGGTAAAAGCAGAATAAGCTTCCATCTCCATCGTTATGAGTAACAACTAGTAAGGCCCTCCTATCACCTCTCTCTCTCGCTCTCTCTCTCTCTCTCTCTCTCTCTCTCTCTCAGGAGACGTCAGTGATGTTGGGGATCCTTCAGAGAGCAGAGGAGCTTCCTCACAACAGGCGGCTCCTCTTCCTCACGCTCCCACTGACAGCAGTCAGACTGAAGGTAAAGCTCATTCTTGGTTCATCCTGGCTGCCATGTTGGTTTTCCAACTGTCATGGCAGATTTTGAGCAGCTGTGGAAAACTGCTTACTCATTCTTTTGATTTTTGCAGCTGATATCCAGGTAACTTTCAGGAAACAATTTATTTCAGTAGGGGATGCAGAACCAGGCTTGTGGCTGGAGAGTTATTTGTTCAAATTCCTGAAATGGCTATCTGAAGCCCTTTCACACAGAGAACATGGTTAGAGGCAAGGCAAGGCCAGACGTCGTCTTTAAACTCATTGTGGAAGTTTAGCAAAACATTTGCCTTTAGAGGGTAGATCCAGTTTAGTGAAGACCAGATCTACTTTCTCATTCAAGCAGTTATGAAAATTCAGCAGTCAGTATTCATAACCCCGGCTTAGACCCTGGCTTCCTTATTCAATCCTCTTTGAGTTGTGTTTGTAGCTTGTTCATATTTTAGTTATAAGTATGTTGAGTAGAGAGTTGTCAGTGAACACATTACACATGAATGAAGAGGTGAAAAATGGAAGATCTGTGTTCTAGATGCAGGAATCAGCAGAGCTACAGGAGAACCTGAGTGGCAGAGTATAGACTTACATTGAGCTCAAGAACACATGCAGGCGAACAGGCTGGATGAGGACCAACAGCCAGTCTATCAGGGGCTTTAAGTTAAGTCGCCTTCAGGGTGTGACTATGTAAACGCATGAATGTGAATGTGGAGGAGCATAGAATTGCACGCGTTCTTCAAACCCCTTTCTGTGATAAATAGAGCACTGGACATGGTGTGAAAGAAAAGAACTCTTACATCCTAAACTTGCAATGAAATACCTAAATCTGAACTCAGGATTGCTATCTTCAGAAAACATCTACCTTGAGAATTTTTCACTATGTGTTTGCTCAGTCAATAGTCTCTTAATCCAGACTCTCTCTTCCACAATCTTCGAATGCTCCATAGATCAGTCTGTAATTCAGCCTGTTAAAATTTGAGGAGAGGGTGCTGTCATCTTCCAATGGAAAAACTCTTGGACTGGAGTATGAGTATTCGACCAATCACGACACAGCATTCATGAACATTTATTCCCCTTGGAAACCACAGAGACACCAAAAGACTTTGGTGTCAAAAGACTTTGCGAGGAGGAACCTCGCTTGTCACTGATTGAAGTTTGCAAAGTTCCTAAAGAGTTGAATGGAAAATATCATTTCAAATTTCTGTTTCGGCTCAGCAGCTAGCTAGCTAGGCTTCGACTGATTTGGTTTCCAGTTATTTATGTATCTGCACAGGGGAGGAAATGACTGGATATCCACCTTATTTTGCTGCTCATTTTCAGCTGCTGAAGTACAGACTGTTAGGAGAAGCACTTGGAAATTGCGGAAGCCAACATGTATGGCTTGAGAGACAACTTAGTTGGGGTTGCATGTCCAAAGGGAACCTCTTATCACAGCTTATAGTGAAAAAGAGGTTCCCGATGGACTTAAAGCCTAATGTTTTCACTTTAATCAGAGGATGTCTTTTTGTTTTATACAGATTTGTTGGTGCCAAGGCCAAAGCCTGCCCGACCCATCACATCATATCAACGCATGCTCCAGTCTAACCTCCAAGACAAGTTTGTGTGTGCACAAGAAGGGTGGTCAGAGAGAAAGGACAAAAAACTTCTGGATGAAATCTACACAGAGCTTTACATCACAGATGGGGGGGATGTACACATCAACTGGCAACATGAGGTCAGGCAGATTGAGATGGCACCAGGAAATCCAGTAGGAACTGAGAAACCAATCAAACCCAGTGACATCTTCAAAGACCCTTCTGGAAAATGCAAACCTATTAAAACAGTGCTGACCAATGGGATCGCAGGAATTGGAAAAACATTTCTTGTGCACAAGTTCATCCTGGACTGGTCTGAAGGAAGAACCAATCAAGATGTTCATCTCACATTCCCCTTTACCTTCCGCCAGCTGAATTTATTGAAGGGAAAAAGGTTTCGTTTTGCAGAGCTGATTCACAGATGTATCAGAGAAACCATCGACATCAAGGAGGAGGCTCTTAATTACATCTTCACAGCAATAGAGACGTCAGGAAACTCCAACTTTGACAAGAGTACATTCAAACTTCTGTTTGTGCTGGATGGTCTGGATGAGAGCCGCCTTCAACTAGACTTCAATGATGATGAAGAAACTTCTGTTGATGTTACAGAGTCCACCTCAGTGGATGTGCTGCTGACAAACCTCATCAAGGGGAAACTGCTTCCCTCTGCTCGCCTCTGGATAACCACACGACCTGCAGCAGCCAATCAGATCCCTCAAGAGTTTGTTGACATCAAGACAGAGGTGAGAGGCTTCACTGACCCACAGAAGGAGGAATACTTCAGGAAGAGATTCAGTGAAGAGGAGCAGGCCAGCAGAATCATCTCCCACATCAAGACAACACGAAGCCTCCACATCATGTGCCACATCCCAGTCTTCTGTTGGATCACTGCTACAGTTCTGGAGCAAACTTTAAGAGAAGACAAGGGAGGGCAAATTCCTCGCACCTTGACTGAGATGTACACAAAGTTCCTGGTGTTTCAGATCAAACAGACAACACTGAAATATGGCACTAAAAAGAGCTTTCGGAGCATCAAGTCACTTGCAAAACTGGCTTTTCATCAGCTGGAGAAAGGCAATCTTATCTTCTATGAGAAAGACCTAATGAATAGTGGCATTAATTTTAATGAAGCCTCAGTGTACTCAGGAGTGTTCACACAGATCTTTAAACAGCAGTGTGAATTGAACCAAGATAAGGTGTTCAGCTTTGTCCATCTAAGCATTCAGGAGTTTCTGGCTGCTGTTTATGTTGTCCTGTCACTCGTTAGCAACAAGAATGTAATGGGTGAACCACAAGTGAGTCTTAAAAGTCTGCAAATGCTTTTCAGAAAAACATCTACATCAAAGGTCCACAAGATTGCTGTTGACAAGGCCTTACAGAGTCCAAATGGACACCTGGACTTGTTCCTCCGCTTCCTCCTGGGTCTTTCACTGCAGACCAATCAGACTCTCCTACGAGACTTACTGACACAGACAGGAAGCAGCTCAGAGACCAATCAGGAAACAGTCCAGTACATCAAGGAGAAGATCAGAGAGAATCCCTCTCCAGAGAAAAGCATCAATCTGTTCCACTGTCTGAATGAGCTGAATGACCATTCTCTAGTGGAGGAGATCCAACAGTTCCTGAGATCAGGACGTCTCGCCAAAATATCTCTCTCCCCTGCTCAGTGGTCAGCTCTGGTCTTCATCTTAATGACATCAGAAGAAAAGCTGCATGTGTTTGACCTGAAGAAATACTCTAAATCAGAGGAGGGTCTTCTGAAAATGCTGCCATTGGTCAAAGCCTCAACAACTGCACTGTAAGAGCAAATTTGATGTAATTTCAACATAGACATTCATAAAATGTCTACAATTGGACCAGAATCATTTCATTCTACAAGTACAACAAATGCATAGTGACTTGTTTTGGTGACACTGGTGGAGGAATGTTATTTCAAGAAAAAATGTGTGTTTTGAAAAGGGGAAATGGTGAATTTATCTGAAAATTTTAAATGTCTTTATGTTTTGATTTTTTTTAAAAGCTTTTTGGTAACTGATACATATACATACCTCCAGTAGTAATAAAGACATTAAAGAGTAGGTGTAACAGTTAAGGAAAAAATAGTAGGATGAACAGTGGGAAAAGTTGTAGTAATGTCAGGCATAGTAGTGGTAGCAGTAGTAGTAGTGTCTACACTAAAAGTAATACTAATAGAAGAATTCGCAGTGGTAATAAGTTTAGCAGAAGCTATAAAAGGAGCTGTAGCAACAGTTGTAACAGTGTTGTACAGTACCAGTGGTAGTAGTAGTAGTAGTAGTAGTTGTTGTATCATTAGTAATAGTATTGGTAGTCACATTTATACTTTCTGCTAGTAGTGGCAGTATTAGTTTAAGTAATGGCATTAGCAGTAATTGCAGTAACAATCTCAGTGGAAGAACTAATAACTCAATTAGCTACTACAATATTAGAAGTGCTAGCTGTAGTAGTTGTAATAGTTGCAGTTAGGGTTAGGGTTGATAGTAGCAGAACTATTTGAATTAGTAGTTGTTGCTGGAGGTCATGGGCCGATGAAGCGAAAAGCACCACATCATCTGCGAAGAGCAGAGATGCAATCCTGAAATCACTGAGCTAGACACCCTCCAATCCCCAACTCGTGCTTGAAATCCTGCCCATGAAAATCACAAACACAGTTGGTGACAAAGCACAGCCTTGGCAGAGTCCAGCACCCACTGGGAACAAGCTTGAGTTTGTGCTGAGAATGCGGACACAGCTCTCACTCTGGTTATACAGGGACTAGATCGCTTACAGCAGTGACATCAGCACCCCATACTCCCGCAGCACCCTCCACAGGACACCTCGGGGGACATGGTCATAAGCCTTCTCCAAGTCCACAAAGCATATGTAGACTGGTTGGGTGAACCCCCATGACCCTTCTGGTAATCCTCCTAGTGTTGGTCTGCTGAGGTGTAAGTTGAAGACCTTCTGGACAGGCTCAACCTCATTACATGTTTAGGTTTACCAGGTCTGTCTGGTAGTCTCAGCTGCCATTTGATCCAGCTCAACACCAGGTGGTGGTTGGTTGAGAGCTCTACCTCTCTCTTAAGTGTTCATAATACAGAGCCACAGGTCTGATGAAACTACACTGATCATCAACTGTTATCCTAAGGAACTCTGGTACCAAGTACTAGGGGTGCAGGGTTCTGATTATGGCACGCCCTAAAATAGCCCTTAAGTGTTTCAGACATGTAGGATGTAATTTAGCTGTTTTGGTGCCATCTGGTCATATATCACAATTGTACTCAACTTTTTTCCCTTACATGTACACATATGCACACCCAAAATTGCCCCCCCAGTAAATGTTTAGAGATTTTTCTACCTGCTCACATCCCTACCAAGTATGCTTAGGAGCTACCTAATGTTCGAACAGGGTGCTCATTACAATCCATGGCTAGCACAACCAAGAACCACGAGAACAAAGTCCAACAACAAAGCAAAACTTGAGTTCTTATCAGGTAGGCTGTTCCTCACAATCACCCCCCTCTAAGTTTCTCCATCAATGACAATGTGAGCGTTGAAGCCTTCCAGTAGAACTATAATCTGTCTATTTAATGTTATCAGTTTATGTGCATTGTGCTTGTCTGTCAATAGCCTGTGGGACACACCCAATAAAGTGTAATCTCATCTGATCTAATGTAACATATAAAGTCCTCAGGTGGCACCTTCTCCAGGACACCCACAGTGTCTCTAAGGAGGCCGCACACACCAGCAACAGTCTTACTTGGTTTCACCTAGTCTCCTGGTCTTGTGACCTGGTCTCACCTTAGACCTCTTTGAGCTGGGTGACCCTATCAGGAGCTAAATGTTAAATTGTGCTAAGTTTATAATATGAAAAAAAGTTTTGGCTAAATTGGTTCCTGGGGAACTACACATGTAACGTCTGCAGAAGATGGTTTCCAGTTTGCTTTATGAAGATACATAAAATGTTCACAACATGTTCTGCAGCAATTTTTAGCAATTTTTGATAATGGATATATGTCTAAATTAATCTGTACTTATAGGTGAAAATAATGTTGCATAATTTGATATTAGATTTTAAGATTTGAAAAAGGATGAATTTCTTATGCCATTGTGTCTCTTCTAATCCTAATTCAGACTCAATCGGTGTAGGCTCTCAAACCAGTGCTGTACAGCTCTGGCCTCAGTTCTCAGCTCCCAGTCCTCCAGTCTGAGAGAGCTGGACCTGAGTCACAACAACCTGCAGGATTCAGGAGTGGAGCTGCTCTCTGCTGGACTGGGGAGTCCACACTGTAGACTGGAGACTATCAGGTCAGTATTCCTCATCATGTCCAAAAGATGTGTTGGATTTCCTTTTGCTCATGCAACCAGTTCTTTATATGACCATATGTGAACATTTTCTCTCCTTTTTTGCTAAGGCCAGTAATCTTCCATCAAAAAGGTTAAAGGTTTAGGTCCTTCAAGGATGGGGTAAGCTATGTGAACAGTTTGGAGATAAGTTGTTTACTTGCTAACCCAATTTTTGGTTGATGCATGTAACCATTTTAAATGTCTTAAAATAAAGCATTTAAGCCATTACTGGCTTCAGCGCCTGACTAAATGGTACCTGGCATCCTCTGGCCTAAAGGGGTTACTATGGCTTGGAAACATTTTAATCCTTTAATTTTCAATTTTTTTCCATCTGTGCACACTCAGTCTCACACAGCATTATGGGTACATTTGAATGTCGACCAAAAACATGGATTGGATTTGAACCTGCAAGCCTGTAGTCACAAGCCCCCATAACCCCCATTTTGGGGCAACACAATGACCAAGGCTGAAACATTTCTCTTATGATTTGAGAAATGCTGATTTTTAAAAATGAAAACATTGCTGAACAAAATTAAAACAAAAAGTCAAAGTTATCATTGTTAAGAAGACAAATGGCAAAGATATGTTTACAGTAAGTATACAATTATATCGAAATTAAAACAAGATTTGCACTATTAGGGTCTTTTTGACACAGAGACTATTATTTAGGTTGCTGTTCCAATTGCAATCTGCTATTGGCTGATCTTGGTTACATGTGATGTAGGTCACCTTTTTATCATGATTTGCCAAACATCAGCCAATAGCAAACAAGGTTAGCCAATGGCAGATTGCAATTGCATTGGCAAACTTTTAACCAGTAGATGTCATCGATCTGTCTTTTTTCTTTCTTTCTTTCTTTAATTGCTGATTCTTCTTCAGGCTGAATGGCTGTAACCTCTCAGAGAGATGCTGTGAAGCTCTGGCCTCAGTTATCAGCTCCCAGTCCTGTAGTCTGAGAGACCTGGACCTGAGGAACAACGAGCTGCAGGATTCAGGAGTGAAGCTGCTCTCTGCTGGACTGGGGAGTCCACACTGTAGACTGGAGGCTCTCAGGTCAGGAGTTTCTCAGTTAGTGATGATGAATGTGTGACAAATGTTGTTTGTTGTCCCTCTGTAAGTTTTACACAGACTTTCATGTGTTTAGTCAGGAGCAATGAAACCCCAGAGAATAATTTCTACTGTGAGAAACACAGATGAGAAAATGAGAAAATGAGAACTGAGCGCGCCTGCACAGCAGTCATGACAAAAGTGATCTCTATCCTTTCAGACACATTGTGTTTGCAGTTTGTGCCTCTGAGAAAGGGCTGGGCAATAAAACAATAACTATCACAATACATTTTAATCAGTATAAATATAAACAATGTTCAGTAAGATGTTGATAGATTTCAGCATAATTATATTACATGATTGATGCACAAACAGCCACTCATGAACTTAAACTAAAGGAGATAATGAATCTACTGGTTTCTTCAGATTTCACTCAAAAGCCCAAACTAGCCTTTAAATGTGACGTGATATTTTTTTGATACATTTTGAGATGATTATTGATATCGACTGATATGATGAATTTTATCGTGATAACATTTTTGGGCATATCGCTCAGTCTTACTCTGAAAGGAGGCATCAAGCCCAACTACCAGTCGAGTCAGCTGTTTGTCTGTCCGGTGTTGTGTGTTGTTGTCTCAAGTGAGTAAGATTTGTCGACTCTGATTGGAGCGTTAAAATACAAGTTGCATGTTGGCTGCGTGTTACAGGATTTTGATTCTTTAGCAGCAAACTGAAAAAAGTGCAGCTCCATGCAGCTTTTTGATTGGAATTCATCTGTTTCTCCAGTAAAAACATCAACCCTGTCTGACTCCAGCTTCACTCAGATGCTCAGCCTGTCTTCCTTTTCTCTGTTCATATCATTATCAAATTAATATTTTGGGTTTTTTTGGCTGCTGCTCAGACTAAGGAAGCAGTTTGAAGACATCACTTTGGACTCTGGTTACTTGTAGAGGAAATTTGTCAGTTATTTGACATTTGGTTTCCTGCAGGCTGTCAGGCTGTCAGGTCTCAGAGGAAGGCTGTGCTTCTCTGGCCTCAGCTCTGAGCTCCAACCCCTCCCATCTGAGAGAGCTGGACCTGAGCTACAATCATCCAGGAGACTCAGGAGTGAAGCTGCTCTCTGCTGGACTGGAGGATCCACGCTGGAGACTGGACACTCTCAGGTATGGGAGCGGTGCCCTGAGTTCACGTTTGAGTTCATTTATTTATACAGAAACACGCCTGAAAGGACTGAAGGAGATAAATGAGCCTAGATAGAATTGATTCTTCAGTAGTGAGTCAGAAAGAAGCGACGAGGCAAAGACGAAAGAAAAGAAAAACAATAAAACACGACAGACAGAAGAAAGGACAGAGCCGGGCTAACCGGTCCTACAAGGACTGTAAATCTGGATGAGACTGCTGCATTTACAGAGTTCCCACACATTTTCACAGACAACATTTCAAAACTTTTCTATCGCTTTTCAAGGACCTATAATAAAATTTCCATGACCATTCACAACCTATAAGTACATGACCAGAAGTGAAATTGAAGCAGCATAACATAGTCACTCATCGATGTATTTTACGTCACACCAACAGGTGCAGAAAGTCGGACTTGAATGTTATAACGTTATGTGGAAGATTATCCATGGAAGATTAGTGTAATTAATTTCATTACAGGCAATAAAATTAAATTCCATTACTTTTCCAAAACTTTTTATGGTTTTACTTAATTTTATGACTTTTAACTAAAATTTTTAAATTTTAACTAAATTTTACTTAAATTTTACTTAAATCCATGACTTTTCCATGACCGCGGGAACCCTGTGTTTATCATTACAGTAGGACATTTCATACAGCTGCTGTCATTTGAAATCAGCATTTTGTCATGCTGCTTTGTTGCACTGTAACTCAGCGCAGGGCTGGACAATATATTATATCGATATCGTGATGTAACAGTGGATATCATATGGGATTTTGGGTATTGCAGCATTGTGATGCGGCATAAATGTTTTGTGAAAAGCAGCAGCAGTCCTCCCTACAGTATTATCACAATATTGATATGGAGATGTGACTGTGTCACACCTCCATATCCATATCCATATCCATGACTGTGATTGTCCAGCCCGAACGTAACGTTTCTGTTTACTTGATAAAGGAATATTCCAACATTTTGGGAAAAATCCCATTTTTCCGACGTACCCAGACTGGTTGGTTTCTTTGGGTAGCATTTCATGTAAGCTTAGCATAAAGACTTGAAGTCTACAGGGGTCATTAGCCTAGCTCCGTCAAAGTGAAAAAGATAAACCTTACAGCAACTCTGAAGCTGTCTTATTTACACAGTGTGTCATCCTCTGTATCAACATCTCTACTTGAGATTCTCATTTAAAAATAAAATTCCAGGACATGTATTTCAAATACACATGATGCACCATGTAAATATGACAGCTTTGATGGAACAAAGCTAATGACTCCTGTAGACCTCAAGTCTTTATGCTAAGCTAACATGAAATACTACCCATGGGACCCGAACTAGTGGACGTACAGAGGTGAAAATGGTATCGAACATCTTGTCTCAGTTTGGGTAAGTCGAAAAAAGGGAATTTTCCCCAAAATGGTGGATTACTCCTTTAATAAAAACCCATTAGTATTTCCTTTTATTTTTATCTATTTGTTTATTTATTTATTTTTTCCTATTGGATTATAAATGTAAGCATTACAGACAGTAATGATCACACAGGATTTACAAACTGGCTTTCCTCCTCAGTGTCGATCACGGTGGTGCATTCAGGATCCAGCCTGGGCCCAGGAAATGTGAGTTCTTCTCTCGCCTCTCCTGTTCTCGCTCTAACCTGCTCCTGCTCCCCTGGTCTTATTTCCTCACCTGGCAGCTCCCTGCCCATCATCGTGTGTCATTTCAGGGTCACAGAAATATTTGTTCCATCTCCTGTAGTGGTGCCGTGACCTCTGACCCTCGACCTCTTTACTCTTACTCATCGTACTGTCGTAGTGTTGGTTGGTGATCTAGGAATCAGAACTATTTTTTTCCAAGACTCAATGAATTTGATGTATATCTGAAAAATTTGCAAAGTTCACTTTCCCTGTGTGAAGATTCCTTTTGGGTAAATATACAACTTGAAACAACAAATTAAAACCAACTCTTCTTGACATGAAGACGTTTTTTGAATTTATGTTCCCAATAGTTTCTTGATCATTTTCATCATAGCACTCTTAAGCAGTCTTTAGCCCTTCATTTTAATATTCATTGTGTTTAATGTTCATCTGACACCTGATTGTCTATACTGTAAAATGTCAAAAGGCAGAAAACAACAAGAGGAAATATGAAAGACCCTCTGTCTTGTGCTTCCCTCGAGCCCCAATGTTTTCTCAATAAAGTGAATCTCATAATACTCTCTTGGGTTTTAGCCTTTTTTTTCCAAGGCATGATTTAAGTGAACTGTGAACTGATTAACTGTAATATGTTCTGTGTTTGCCCCGTTGGCAGACGTCCGTGAGCTCAGGCTGGACCTGAACACAGCGCAGAGAAACCTCTTCCTGTCTGAGGACCACAGGAAAGTCTTGGTGGTGAGGAAGGAGCAGCCGTATCCCGACCACCCGGACAGGTTCGACGTCTGCAGACAGGTTCTGTGCACGGACGCTCTGACTGGCCGCTGCTACTGGGAGGTGGAGACCTATGGGGTGGTTTTCATCGGAGTGGCGTACAGAGGGATCTGCAGGGAAGGGCGCAGCGATCAGACCTATCTGGGGTGGAACAACTTGTCCTGGAGTTTGTGCAGCAGCAGGTTCATTGTGTGGCACGACAAGAAGGCCACCGTCCTGTCCACCGCCTCGTCCTACAGCTCCAGCAGACTGGCGATTTATCTGGACTGGCCTGCTGGCTCTCTGTCCTTCTATAAAGTCTCCTCTGACACGCTGACCCACCTCCACACCTTCAACACCACGTTCACCGAGCCGGTCTACCCTGCCTTCAGGCTCATGGGCACGGACTTCTTGGTGTCCCTCTGTATGTGACTGGACAGACGGTGACCAGTGAAAGGAAAAGGCAACGTAAAGTGTCTCAGTAAGGTGCTGAACAGCTTCAACGCTCCAAGTCTGCAGGAGGGATGAACCTCGCTCTTCCAGGAGATACTGTCCAAACAGAGGGAGAGAACAGTAGGGGTGGAACGATTCTCTAAATCCGCAGTTCAGTTAAGACCTTGACCCCCCCTCCCCTGACCCCTTTATTGTTTATTGTTTTGTTTTTGTTTTTAATTTGGGGGTTGGGGGTCAGAATAAGAAAAACGCATGCCACGTTGGTCTAAACAGGACCAGGTGTCTGACCGCACGTCTCTCACAGGACACATCCTGATGATTCTGGAAGGAAAGAAAACTGCCAGAAAACTTGTTTTTTTTTTTTGTTTGTCTGTGCAATTGGATAACTTTTTATAATAATAAATAATGTAATAATAAATTAATATAGATGTACCACATCATAATA
>OMKZ01010772.1:42057-81271 GCA_900302535.1 Neoniphon sammara | reverse complement strand
GGGGGGGGCTGACTACCCAGGGCCCAAAGGTGGAGGGGCCCTCCTAAGACTTGAAACTGAAATGCTTATTTTGGACTACAGTTTTCAGTTTTATATGAAGTAGACTAATTTAGTATGGATTTTTCACAGGTGATGACTGTCAGGTAAGGAAGAGCCCTGCTTGAAGAGAGCAGCCATGATTGGTTGCCCTGAGTGGTTAATTGATTCAGACCAGGTTGAGATTTTCGAAAGGTTCACTACATAACTTAGGGGATTCAAATATTACATAATTTTTTGAAATTTGGCAGCTTTAACTAACATGGTCACATCTAACTTTTTGAAGATAAACAAGAAAAACAAGCACAGTGGTGGGGCCCCTCAAAATTGGCTTTTGCATGGGGCTGGGAAATCTGTGGAGCGCCCCGGGTCTCTGCCATGTGTGGCCATACTTTCAGAATGCACTGACACCATCTGGTCTATTTAATGGCTTACCTTAATGTTCGAGTGGAGAAATATCATGGTACCCACTGTGCCAAGACTGATAGCATCATTCTGAACCCTACAATCGCTAACTACTTTGGCCTAGTTTTTACATGCGCCTCATGACACCAGCTCACGAAGAGGAAAAAGGCCGGCTGAGAATCTCATGTACTGAGTGATTACATAAGAAGCAGGAGCCAAACGTATTAAGTGGCAGATCCTTTGTCTCTTATTTCATCAGGGGCTTGGGCTTTAACCATGTCTCTAATTAGATCTGTCAACTCAAAGCCCAATATCTGTGGGAAAAGCAGAGAGAACATGCTGAGCGACTGGAATCGGTTTTGGGGATGGGATGCATATGCTGCATGGATTTCAGGGGCTGGCAGAGGTGAGAGCCGAATTACTGACTCCAAAAATACTGGATGTAATTAATATCAAGCTAGAGTGTTAGAATAAACACTATGCCAGTGGTAATATATGCCCCCATCCATAATAGTTACATTAACATTTTAGTTTGAACAGCCACCCCAGAGCCATATCAGCTTCATGAGTGGACAAACAATGCTTCACTTGTGAATGCCATAATTTTCACTGAAAAATCAACTCTTATTAACACTGGAAAATTTCCTGTGTAGGAGTTCATTGCCAGAATGGTGAAAGAGTTTTTTTTTTTTTTTTATTAATCCATTGTATTTTATTGTGGTTGGTATCCAACTTGTGGCATTTTCAATATAATCAGTATAACCACACAATTGCAACAGTATAAGAAAAAAAAACTCTCTCACTACCCATCTCTCAAGCTAAACTTCTGTGCAATACATGAACAGGGAAATTAGTTAGATTTCTGTTGATACCCATCTCTTTCTTGATACAAATCTTTTATTAAACTACTTATCTCCCTAAACTTTTGGTCTGAGATTATATGAATCCCTTTCAATACTCTCTGAAGATTTTCTCCTGCAACATCAATAAATTCAGAAAATCTTCTTTTGCCATCTTTGTTCTCTCTCACTTTCCCTCTGTTTCCATGACACAGTTTATGACCACTGCAATAAATATACGGAATCTTACTTTATCTTGCCAAGGAACCTTTGACAGTTTAATTTGTTCTCTTGATGATAAAGATTCATCTTTAGCACTCTTCAATTCAGCATACAGCACTCATTTGATTGCTTTTAAATTGCAACTTTCCATTCACTGACTCACCCGGCATCATAGTTTCCTTTAAAATGTATGCACTTTACCTGCTCCTTCTTTAATTGATAGTGTTCCTCATGACATGTCATATCCTGCACATAGTGTACATCCTATATCATGTAGACTCTACGCTATCTCTCAGCTTAATCGTGACACTTAAAGCACCTAAGTGGTACAGCCTGGTGCAGTCACTCGGTAAATCACACTGTCATGATTAACCCTCTCTGGGAAAACCCCTTCAAAGCCCAGCAGCACTGATTCACTTTCCCCCTTTCCACTACCATAAGACCATGTAGAGCACCTTGCTTCATTCATTAGCTGAGGTAACCCACAAATTCCTTCCTGCTGAGCTCTAGCAACACCGTCCCTCCACCAAATTTCCCAGTTTTCAGTGCTCACTGTGCTGTTTAGAAGCACAGCTGATCAGGACAATTCCAGTCCTTGATGCTTTCTCTGTCAGAATGCATCACATTTTGTTCCACACCCCTTGCTCTATATTTCATCCAGCACACCAAAAAATTCCAGATGTGAAACCCCTGATGCCAACTGCGTAAGTTACATCTTCATTAGATTTTTCGTTTTTCGTCTTTTTCCATTTCGTTGAATTTCCAGAAAGTTCTAAATCATCTTCAGCCTTTGCAATGCTGCTCTCAAAGTTCAATCTATCTACCATTTTCCAAACCAAAAGCCACTTAAGGACATAATAACTCTGGCATAAATAAATTCAAATAGGTTTTCCCAGAGGGTTTATGACTATATGCTGCTGGAAAACTAGTAACGTATTTAACCATACATTTCCCACTTTCCATCACTTCTGACTCTGTCGTTTGTGAATGCCTGCGTTTTAGAAAATTGTGTAATACAGTGGTGGTTTTATTATTAATACATCTGTCTTCCTAACAACATGGCTGTTAAAAAGTGACGCAGTTTTCCACTATCATTTCAGTGGTTAGCCTGTAGTTTCAAAGTCATCAACTGAAAATGTATGTTGGTTTTATGACTCAGTGGGCAAAAAAGAAATTAGTCACCCATGACAAAAAAAAGGGAATATAAAATGAGCAGCTTATGCAGATTCTCTCCATATGGTCTTGAACGATGTCTTGAGATGTCTCATGCTTTCTACATTTATTTATAGTGGTGCTTTTCATGTTATCAGAATTATGGAATGATTTGCTAACTTATATCGGGGTTAAATCAAATAACAATTATTATTATTTTAGTTCATTAACTCCCATAAAGACATTCTCTGAAGTTGGATCCATCCATGATATGTTCTGGGATTTCATTGATGGCCACAGCACAGATGGAGAGGAGGCAATGTGTGCTTTGAGGAATCACAGGAATGTAGCACATGGACATTAACATGGACATCACACAAAATTGCCAAGAAAACGTCAAATATAGATGTTTATTTTCTTTTATCCCTACCTGCAGGAGGGATAACAGCTAATCTTTGTCAGTTGTTGTCTTTCATAATAACAAAATGGTTATTGCACTATGAATAATCGTAATAATTCATAAGAAGAAGATAAAGGAGAAGAAGAAGAATAGATTGCTCTTTTCTGTAGTTAAACTAAAAATCAACTCTACATTTTATTATATTATTCCTGTCATCTTGGAGAGTTTAGTTTAATTTTCATTCTCTCCCAAAACTAGAAGCAACTGAGGCAGGACTCTGTGATGCATTTTAGAAGTAATCTGTTGACAATAAAGTGCATGTTGACAGTACCCAGCATAGCTGAGTAGAGGATATAGAGTATATCTGTGATGTTAGTGCCCAGTCCTCCTCTTCATTGTCAATAGATCAGCTTCGGAAAATACTGTGTGATGATATCACAAATTTGAGCCTTTGTTCTCAGGAATCCTGCTTTGTGGAACAATTGGTCATGTTTTCAGAAATGTTTGATCTATTTAATATGTATGTTTCCTGATGCATAAGGGATCAAATTCTCAATAATAATAATGACCAAGAGACCGACATAAACAAATCACACATCATTTCAAAATGGATCTTGTAATAAACTTCAAGCATCTCCCTTGATTCAAGAAGTTTATAAACATTTTTATTTTGTGTTTGCCTGTAACTTTAAATTGTTTTATGCTGCATCCCGAGGCTTTGGGGGGTTATGAATGGTGAAGTTTGATTTCATGCTGCCACTTGCAGTTGGTTTTAAATAGCTCTTTCCTGTATATTACTGTGCAGCATTGTTTCTAAAATTGAGGCACCAGGTACCTGCAGGGGTCTTTCACAAGTCCTGGCAAAATGGGCCATAGTTTGATTTGATTGTTACTGGACTCCATTGAGAAACTGCTGATGAATGATAAGGATGTTTTCATCAGGCTCCACTCCACTGTTACCTATCCAGCTACAGTATAGGCAGTGTAAGGCTGTGCCAAGTCATATAACAACAGCGAACTTCTTAGTTTTCGGGTACTTAAAACTATCAAATATGGGGCCATGGTTCAATGCGTATTTTGAATATGAATAAGTTTGGGGCGCCCTGCTGTACAGAATGAGACAGTCACTGTTGAATGGCGCACACGGACACCTCGTGGTGATAATGGGTAAAACTATTTACTTTTATTACTGAATGACATACCAGTGGGTCATATAGTGGTGGCCATCCCGAGCTGTAACACTGATGGACGCTGGGGAATTTCATTTTTCCAATGAGCTTCTCACTGAAACATTTTTTATTATTATTAATATTATTTTACATTTTCAATTTCGAAGGCAATAGTCTATGTAACTTGTTCCACCCTTACCCACCCTGCTACGAAGATGTTGTGGTAATTCTTTGGATTTACTCCGCCTCTGGTTTTCGTTTCTGAGAATTATGTCTGAACAGTGAACTGCACACCTCGCGCGTTTGAGTGCGCAAGTTCTACTGGAGCCTTCTTTACTTTCAGTTCACTTATTTTCCCGGTCGTACACATTCTGTCTAATGTTTGTGATTTTATTGAGACCAAAGGGAACATTTTGCCGCTTTCTTTTGTGGACCCCATGCGTCTCCTAATATTTTAGCAATGCATAGATAATAACGACTTAACAAAGTCCATTTTCATCGCTGTATCGTGTTTTCAGCATCTTTACATCGCCTCTATCTTGACACCTGTGTGGAAGCAAAGACAGCAGTGTAATTTAAGACTCTCCAGGTGACCATCGCAGCCATTGCATGACTACACACCGCTGACGCATCTGCCGAGGACGCAGCCGCTAGAATGGAAAATATATTAAATAAAAGTGACTTTTGGCAATTTAACGAATCCTGGCGGAACTCAAGCTTTGACAATGGGACCGGCTGGATGAATCAGACGAACCCCCTGAAAAGGAATGAAGAGGTGGCGAAGGTGGAGGTGACTGTGCTCGCCCTGGTGCTGTTTCTGGCACTGGCTGGGAACCTGTGCGTCCTGCTGGCCATCCACACCACCAAGCACAGCCAGTCTCGAATGTATTACTTCATGAAGCACCTCAGCATCGCCGATTTAGTTGTGGCGGTATTTCAAGTTCTCCCTCAGCTTATTTGGGACATTACATTTCGGTTCTATGGACCGGACATTCTGTGCAGGCTGGTGAAATACCTGCAGGTCGTTGGGATGTTCGCCTCCACGTACATGCTTGTTTTGATGTCCGTGGATAGGTGCTTGGCGATTTGTCAGCCGCTTCGCTCTTTGCACAAGAGAAAAGATCGTTTTTATGTGATATTTTCATGGGTGCTGAGCTTGTTGTTCAGTATCCCACAGATGTACATCTTTTCCCTGAGGGAGGTCGGGGCAGCTGGATCTGGAGTGTATGACTGCTGGGGTGACTTCGTGCAGCCTTGGGGAGCCAAAGCTTATATTACTTGGATCAGTCTCGCCATATATATCATTCCAGTGGCCATACTGAGCATCTGCTATGGGTTAATAAGCTTCAAAATTTGGCAAAACTTTAAACTGAAAACTAGGCGAGACCAGTGTATAAGTCTTACGCCCAAGACGTCCAAAGGCAACACTCTGGCCCGTGTGAGCAGCGTTAAGCTCATCTCCAAAGCGAAAATAACCACAGTGAAAATGACATTTGTGATCGTTCTGGCTTATATCATCTGCTGGACCCCCTTTTTCTTCGTTCAGATGTGGTCGGCGTGGGATCCAGCAGCGCCCCGTGAGGGTAGGTTGAATTTTAAAGTTTAACATTATTTATCCAGTGCGCGCTTAATGCTGAGCACATGCAGGCTGAGGTGCCTGGACACATTTTAAACACTTAAACACTGCAGTATGTGCCAGTTTACACCACATGTCACGGACAAAATTTCTGGGCGCAAAATGTTGCCCAAGATTTTTATCTGCTGCATCCTTCTTGGTGCGAGTCATTGCTCCCTTTACGCACGGCGATTTGCGAGGATGAAGGGGCTCACTCATTATGCAGGCTGAGCAAACAGACTGTATAGAATGATGTAACAAAAGGAGTGTTTTGGTTAATGCTATATCCTGATTGCCTCCTTCATAATCGTTGGATTCTTTGTATCAGAAAACATACACTACCCAAACAATGGTGGGTGATGGGTGAACCAATGCTAAAATTATTTCATTTATCTTCTGAACATTAATTCAAGGCACTGCACATACATCCATGAGTTCCATACTCTTTGTAACATTGGCATCACTATCTTGCAATCAAGTCGAACTCATTGAATTGTAGTTTTAAAGAGAAAACATCTGGTTCGTAAACTGTCGGCAATTATTTTAGAGAATGAAAACTGGATAAAGAAATTTGCAAGGGACCCCTGATCCCTGACAGGCTATAGTGTACGTTCTCGTGTGAGGGCTAATCATTAATCAAATTAGTGCGCTCGACAGCGCGCTAAGCAGGTTTATTTGTGCCTGTGAGGCAAGTCGGGGTGCATCGTTGACATTTAACCACAACAGGCTAAGTAACCATGATTCTGCTCCTTATTTCTATTGATCTCTTGGGCTATGACCACATCCCCATAATAACAGAACATTTAATGTGGCAGTTTCATTTCTCACAAATGCTTTTCAGTGTTCACATTTTCACATTGTCCTAGGAGAGAAAAAGGGAGGTTGAAGTTGTATTTCCCTTATTATTTTACACTTTATTATTCCAATTTCGTTTTTCCAATCATTATTCCAAATCTATTTGTTGGAAGGACCATTTTTCTACTGGAAAAGTGAACTGAAGAGGAAATCTAATTTGGCTATTCCTTGGAGGACTTTGCTGAATATAAGGACTGCATCTCCTTGAGAATGAAAATATTAACTTTTATCACAGACAAACAAATAAATTAATAAGAAGAATAATGGCCATATTTTTTCAAACAAGCTTTCTGGCCTTTTCAGATTAAAATCATTATTGTGCCTTAGACAAATACTTTTTGGGGAAGTTTGAAACTGGTAAGTCCCAACACATACAGAGAGTATAAAAGGAAAATACTTTAAACAGAAATAAAACATAGCTGAGCGGAAGGCATTTCTCGGTAAGAGCCATAATCCTGAAAACAATAATGTCAGGAAGGTCCCAGATGAGGGGTGAGTCAACATACTCTGGTATTGCAGGCCTTGTCTGTTTCTTTTGCTGCCCTGGGTTTCTGAGCAGCGTTCCAGCAGACTGGTTCTGTGTTGTTTTTATCCTCCTCAAGCAGCCTCACACTGCCTGTTATCCTGGGATGACAAACTCTTTGGAGCTTATCAGTCTCAGAATACGATTAATTGCTCTAAAACTGAGGGAAGCATTTCAAAACAGAATCAGAGAACTTTAACATGAGCAGATATACCAGAATGCAGTAATGCAGTAATAAAAATTGATTGCACAAAGTATGTAACATGGCTTAAATGGCACTGCTTTGTTCCAAGCTACCAAATCAAGACAAAAGGGACAATAATGCTACTTTTGGGTGGAATAAAAAGTAATTCAACCATTTATTTTGCAGAGCCTCAGTCAGTGCAGTGGCCAGTACAGCTGGCCTCTCTGCACGTGAATGGTGATCAGACAGAAAATCCAGAGCACTGGCAGCTACACGTGCAAGTGTTTGTGCACAACACCTGTGTGTGCACAGATAAAGTGTCCATTAGAGCCATTCCCAGCAGAATGAATTCACACAGCCCATTACAGAACGATCTTTCCAAGGGGAGCATCAATACTTTGCTAATGTTTATTAAGGAGTATATTACACTAATTACTACACTAATTATTACAGGCTTACAATTACAATTACCGCGTATTACAGACAACCTATGTGGGAGATATTGCATTTAGATTACAGAGCACTCATGAAGACATGATCACATTACTTGGGTCCCTCTGCATAAAACCACCTGAATTATTTTATGCAGATCATATCCTTAAACCTTTTGCATGAAACCTGTGAGAAATATAATCTTAGTTACAATTTCTAGACTTGTGGACATTGATTATTTTCTTCCCTTTCTTTTTTTTGCCATGTGCACAACTAAACAAGTCCATTGTTTCAGCAAGTTTATGATTGATTGTTTCCTCAATCAGAAGTGCTTAACCATGGGTTCCCCTGGGATCATATCTAATACAGACATCTTTCATCATAGATACAACTGACAAATTAATGTGTTGAAATTTCCTCCTTTCAGCTTTTTTTTTTTTCCCCTGAAAGGGCACTCTCAGCAGAGATAGACTGTACAAACAGCAGCACACAGCAATATCCTTGACTGGAGCTACATGGGGTTTCCCAGAATTCCTCCTCCACCATGATATATCACACCGCAATAGATCCTGTAATCACAGGACTTCAGGATTGTACTGGCACTGATAATGACATTTATATAATGTCATCCCCTACAAAGGTTGCGGCCACCCTTTGGCCTAATCATCATCAAGGTGCATTATTCCTCTAAGTTTTTTTGTCACAATCAAATTGGAGGATATAGCATTTATGACCTTTTACAGTTTGAAATTTTGACATTTAATTATAGCATCCCCATCAGGCTGATCAGTGTAATAGTAGTCTTTGTGATTTTAAAACACTCCAAACATAACCAACAAGTTACTCCCACCATTAACAATAACAATAATCCCATTCTGTGTCCCTTCTCAACTCCTAACTCTGAATGTAATATTTTAAACATCAGAGCACAGTATGAAAATGGGTCACCCCTCCAAGTTTTGCCAGAGGAGTGATGTCTGAGATATTACCTCAGATATCATGTTTGACAAAAAGATGGATGGATTACATTGCATGAGGCACAAAAAAAACTTGAAGGTTACACCCTGGCTCAGATAGACCCCCAGATCTCTTCGAACACAAACATCTCCTCCATGCTAAGTTTTATGTCGTCAGCCTCTGATGCTGACTCACCCTCTGTGTACTATTGATTTGCATTAGGCACTTGGACAATGAACCCAGTTCCGGTCTACAAGTCTTAAATATTGATAAAAGACCATACATAGACCATCATACATAGAGTCATGACGACCAGTGTCAAAAGCAAGACTGTTGCCATTTAAAGACCCTCCAGAAATGATTTTATTTGTAAATATTACATATTATTTATGTAATTCAAATATATCAAATAGTCTTAATATTAAGTAGAGGCTATCCTACTTGTTTTCCTTCAGGAAAATAGAATCAGCTTGTTGTATTTTCCTTAATTAATTGCTAAAGAGCCTCTGTTGCTGGTTTGGCTAGCTGTTTGTCATTATCCACTCTTCCTTTCTGTCATGTGATTTGTCATTCCCTTGTGAAAGGCACCATTAGCTAATTGAGAAAGGATTGTTCCAAGTGATTCCCATTATAATTCAAATTACATCCAGGCTCTTCTCTGCTCTTATCCACCCTGATAAGAGTGCTTGATAACCACTTGTTGGTCTTTGGAGACATTTGCAGTTACCTCAGTGGGGTACTGTATGCCTTCATCTAGCAACGTATTTTGTTAGTGCAACATATGTAATCTAGCATTATACACTGTATTACAACAGGCTGATAAGTTAATGAAAGTTTTTTATTAATACATTTGCAATTCTCTAGTTTTGTGTATTAGAAAAGTGAGGTTGTTATCTATGACAGTGTCGCCCAGCAATGAACTGTGCTGTGTGCTACTCGCTGTCGGGCATTTGATGAGTGTGTTTTCTTGCTCAGGTTAAAGTAGATTTGCAGTATTTACTGCTCAGTTAACAGCTGATCATAACACCTATGACACTGTAGTGGGCACAAAGTAGAATGAGTTACATCCCCCTTGTAGTCTCATGAATCAACACCTTAATGGCTAATCGTCAATTCTTATTAATTATGCATGCGGGTTTTGTCCCTTTCCAGAGAGAGTTTACGCTGCACAATTTTCATCAGAGCTCAGGCACAGTCATTAGAGACAATGTGAGAAAGAGCACACGCACAGATGGAGAGAGATTAGCAATCAGCAAGAACAGGTTAAAAAAGGGATATGAGCCATTTACATTAATCCAAAACTCATTTGGTAAATGTCTGCTGGAAGGTGGAGTTGATGTACTATAAATGTCACCCAACATGCCACTGCAGGCCACCCTGTAGTCACTGTGTGCGAGCAGCATTTGCTCTTTTCACTTTGGAAGTTTACTCCAGTATTACTTGGCCTTTAAGTGTGCTTTCTTCTACTTTTTGAACTTGTCTACCATTGCATTTATTTGGTTTATTCTTGACTGGTGCAGTCAGTGCTAAATTAGTTAATAAGGCAAATGAGAGAAAATCATAAACAAATCAGCAAAAATTCCTTTAGTTATTCCTCTCTATCTTATATATTATATATATACACATATACATAGAGATAAAAGATAATTGATGGTGAAAGTAAGGTTGCTGAAAGAATCACTTTGAAATTAGGCCCACTAATTCAATGGATTTTGTTACCTTAAGAGTAAGTACAGAGAGTAAGTTTTTAAATATTATAGGCACACATCAATTTGGCTTCATAGTGTGAAGAAGTTTACACCTGAATAAGTTGATGTGAAGTTTAACATTTTGGAAATGTAGACTTGAGTACATTTTATAGTCATTCAGTGCATTTTATGCTTAAAAAGGAAGTGAAATGAGGACAACAGTCATTAGCTTACTATGAGGTGGAGTTTGCAATTTGAATGGAGTTTCCTATTTCTATTTTAGATTATAATTGTCCTTATAATGGGCTGCTTGATATTATCTTATTCTATCTACTGTTGCATTTGTTGCAGGTCACTATGGATGAGGGCGGCAGTTAGTGTATAAAGTTCAAGTACAAGTTCAATTGAACTATATGGATATTAGGAGAAGGAGGTAGAAAAAGGAGCATAGACTGAGATTAAATAAAAAGAAATCTATTGATTAGTACCTCTATTTCAGTCTGTGAATAAAAGCAGTTAACTATAGGTGTTCCCAATAGCAGCGTGTTACCTTTTGGCTGAAAAAATGATGGAAATAATGTTTTCATATACATAATAGGAACGGCAGTAGAGAACAGCTGTCAGCGACCCATTAGCATCCTCACTTGTCACAGAGAAGATGCATCTGGTTTCACACCCACTAGACCTTCTGTTAGCGGTGTCCAACACAATAAACTTCTCTCTCTCTCCTCTTCCTCAGCCATGCCCTTCATCATCTCCATGCTGTTGGCCAGCCTCAACAGCTGCTGCAACCCTTGGATCTACATGTGTTTCGCCGGGCATCTGTTCCAGGACCTTAGGCAGAGCTTTCTGTGCTGCTCAGCACGCTACCTCAAGTCCTCCCAGTGCCACTGTGAGCATGACTTTGACTCCAGCCACAAGAGCAACTCCTCCACGTTTGCCATCAAGAGCACGAGCAGTCAGAGAAGCATCACACAAACCTCCACCACATAAACACCCAGCACCCATCCCTCTGCCCCCCTTCCTTCTCCTGTCCGCTTCGCCTCTCTCTCACTCCATGCCGTCGCCCCTACAATACCCAGTATCAGATACCTCTGTCCCTGAGGGTTGCTATTCTGGCCCTAAAGGAAAAGACACTAAAAGCCTTGCATCTTTAATTTCTGGTTCTTTTCAATGGTGGGTTCATGTAGAGTTGTGAAATGGATCGCTGTTGTATATATTTGGGAGAATTCCTTTGTTGCTTTACTCTCTCAAGCCAATTACTTTCTCATGGACCATGCTGAGCAGTCAACTGAATGTCTTTCTTTTTTTGGATGTATATTATCGGATCTGGAGAGGAATGAAAAGAATGGAGAGTAATGGAATGAATTTACAAAGACTGTCAACCTCGACACATTGTTGGTGTCGACCACGTCAGAGATTACAGATAAGGGGAATCATGGAAGCCAGTTTGTCTGTGTTACGATTAAATTGTTCACCTGTTATAGATATTGTGTGTGGTGTTCACTTTTGCTGCATTTGCAGCGGATTGCCTCCTTTCAAACTGTTTTATTGTTTTCATATTTGAGATGTGAGATGTTCTGGCTTAATGACAACAAAGTAAAGTGCCCCACAGAGCTTGGCACAACTGGTAAAGATAGAAAAAATAGCTTCAAAAAAATAAACAGCGAAAATCCTCTCAGTGACCATCTATTATATATACCTAGCTGGAACTGGGTACGACCCCTTTGTGCCTCCAGAACAGCTTGAATTCTTCAAGGCGTGGATTCAGCAAGGTGCCGGATATGTTCCACAGAGATGTTTGTCCATGCTGATTCAATAGCGTCACCCAGTTCCTGCAAATTTTTTGGCAGCACAATGATTTTGTGAACATCCTGTTCCACCTTATGACAAAAGTGCTTTACTGGTTTCAGATGTGGGGAGACTATGCAAGCAAGCATTTGAAGTAAACTGCAGTGACTGCCATGTTTGTAGAGCCATCCTGAGGCGATGCTTGCTGTGTGACAGAGTCCACTGTCCTGTGGGGAAGAACAGTACGTTTGACCTGTGGCCATGAATTATGGAATACAAAATTAATTCATTCTGAGCTTGTTGTGTGGTCGGTGTTATTTATATTCAGTTTAACAGTTTCAAGTATGAGTCAGCTAGATTGTAGATCATTATTTTCACATTACAAAGCATCATTTGCCATCACCGGTTATTTAACCTGGTATAATGTGGATTACAGGGTGAACTAATAAAACAGGAAGGTACTGATACTCGGGTAAAGTTAAATTTTCTGAAAAATATAATTGCTGCCTCTGTATATTAAGATTATATCAAGAAATAGTTTATTTTTGACTTTTATGGGAACATGATCCCTTAGAGCCTCATTACTGTGACATTTCATTGTTCATGTAGTTCATGCTGTTCCCGAGTGAAATAGTAACTATTTCAGGATTAATAAATCTTTTAAATGCAAATACTCACAGTAAAGGCTTGGCAGATTGTCATTGGTGATTCATGCTCGAACTTTCAGGATGTAGGTGGGCCATGTTTATACAGGATCTACTAAATTTCGTGTGAATCAACAAATTTAAGTGAACTTAAATGAACCAATAACTGCCAACAACATTTCAGCTAGTTATGTGTGAGCTGTTTTCCAATCTTCCCTGATTTATCTTTACCAAGGATGCCAATACATGTGGAGGGCAATGTATATGTCTGTAACTGTAAAAGTTTACTCATCTTTTACAAAAGGCAAATAAAGAAACTGTTCACAGTTTCTCTCAAGGAAACAAATAAAAACAATTGTGAGATATATGTCTGTGGAGAATGTGTTGTGTTTTGGTAACATCACATATACTCTGCACATTGCTTGGCTCTGTATAGTTTTTAATGCCTCTTCAATCATGCAGATATATTATAATTAAATCACTGCTACATAGTCTGAAAATGTCTTTGGGGAGGTAAAACATGAAGACTTTGGTTCATCATTTATGTGCAGTATATGTGTTTCTGAAAATATAGCATAAGAGGGTAACCTGCCTTAAATATTATTTTACTTGAAACTATGTTGTAAAAATGACAAACATCAGCAAAAAGACAGGATTTTTCTACAAAACTGGTTTCTCTTTTTATGGTCAATTTTTCCCCCTTAAGGCTACTGAAAACATCTTAGTAAACACTGATAATATATTTGAATATTAACTGTTGTATTTTGGGAAAATGCATATATGTATCTCTTATTTATTTGAAATAAATTGGGTGCCATGTCAAGAGAAAAGTTTTTTTTCATTTCATTCAGTTCATTTCTATGGAAAATCAAAAGATTGAGAAGCTCTAATTGCTACTGTCAACATTCTCCTGCAGTTTTTATTAGATATTCATATAATCTAGCAAAGGAAACATACTGAGTAAAACAGTACGGAGTTCGTTATTCAACTTTATGCAATGACACATTGTGCCGTAATCTCTCAAAAGCCTCTGCTGCCAACAAAGCATGATTTTTCCAGGACTTTCTACAAGGATTGAATAGCTGCTATCTAGAGACCTGAATGGAGCACATGAAGGTGCAGTGAGACTAGATGACCCCTAATGGATAGGAGACTGTCAAGAGGAGCATATAGATCATACACAATAGCAACCTCTAGTGGGTCACAGTACCTCACTCAGCTCAGCTGACTGAAGTTATCAGTATCATAGAAGTAAGGCGAAGAGGGCAGTTGTCTTCTTATTGAAAAATTGGCAGAAACAGGAGGGGGTTGCAGAGTAGCATTAACTTTCAAGTCCCTCAGAATGCTTTGAACTAATGTACTTTTTTTTTAGATCAAATACATCCAAGTGGTGCCATATATACGAATTATTATTACGATCTCAACAGTTGTAAAATGCCTTTACAGCAGCTCACATTCAGTTTGTCTTTCTGCACTATGTACACTAAAAGGTGTTTTCATTTCTACCAACAGTAAGTCAGAATATCAGTGTACTGAACATAAACAAATTTCGTGGGTCTCATTGAGAGGTTTGCAATCTTTACTCCATTAATTAGTAGGTCTGTACTTGTTCACACACACTTGACTGAAATATTCAAATATGCAAATTTAACTCTCCACTCACCAGCCTCTGTTACGAGAAAAAAAGAAAATTTGCATGGCTGTTTCCCAACATATTCCTTACAGCTGTAAATCTAAAACAAAATCTGATGGCTACTTCAGAGCCATCAGAAATTACAAGGAAAAAATCTATCAGACTAAGATTTTAAACTATACGAAGAAAGCAGATTCATAGGTTGAAAACATTCCATATGTTTAATCAAAATAATTCAGCAGAGAAAACATCTCAAATTTCCTTGTTCAGTAAAAGATTTTCCAGTAAAGTTAAATTTATATGATTATCAAACTCAGTGGTACAATATTAACTACAATATCTGACAGAGCAACATACAGTATCTATAGAACTTAAAATTTGCCAAATATTATGCATACAGGCAGTACTGTCCACAGGTGCAGCAGTGTTGGAGAGTTCATTTCATTTCATGTGAAAGGAGGAGCCGCTGTCTGAGCATTTTGTGATAAGGCCAGACAGATCCTCTTTATGGCAGGCAGCCCTCGTTTCCCTCAATGAGTAGCACTGAGCCCTGCAGGAGTGCCAGAGCTGTCACAAAACCCTGCTGCATACCGCAGCTGTCACGGAGCTTCTGGTAGCAAAAGGCACATGGGGCATGTCAGGGCTCAGAGGGGTGGATTGGCAGAGCTCTGAGCTTAGGGAATGGGAGGGTGCAGGGCAGCAAAGTGATGAAAGGGAGGAGATGTTTTGGGGAAATAAAGAAGATGCCAGGACTGATCCACCGGTATATAAAAAAGATGCCACATTTTATCCAATCCTATTCTGTGTGAGTTTTTAGACTTCTTTGCGCAAAGCCACACGTATGCTGCTGAAGATTTTGCCCAATGCCTCGAAGAAGGGATCACAGAAGGTCTGGATACAGAGGGTGTAGATGCGGCTGACGCACTGCGATTCAATGAGACAGCTCTTGATGCAGGGAACGACAGCCCAGATGTGGCAGAAAGAGATGCAGGCAAACAGGAAGCCCCACAGCAGAGCCACAGGAATGCCAAAGATGGCAGACAGGACGCGGTAGCACCAGTATTTGGACACGGTGAAGGTGGTGTAGCTGAGCTTCCACACTCCATCCAGACTGTGTGTGCCATCAGGCTCTGCAATCACATCCTCAAACTCCACCTAGTGAGAAATTCAGTGGAAGCTATTATGATGCATCCTGCCATGCAGTCATAACACATGGCATGCCACACCTAGGTTTTTGTTCTTCTAGCAATACCAGTACTGTGTGTGTGTTGTTAATATTGTGCAAATCTTCACCTTTTTCAGAAAATTATAAAAATGTATGGATTTATATATTTTGACATTGTAAATGTTCAGTTAAGAGTCAAGATCATACCTTTGATTCCTGGATAGTGGAACAAAGTGGATATAGGAACAAATTTATGCAGAGACACCATGAATATGTTGTAATTCATAGAATAATAAAGGCATTTATCATAGTGGCAGACTAAAAAAAAGATTCCACAGAGTGGCTTCTGATGCATATGCTGGGTGCAGAGTAGAGCTCTCTACAAGATCCATTCTGGCACAAAAAAAAAAAGTTATCTTAATGTAAAATTCATGAGCACAAATGTACAATGATCTTATTTGTTTTGCATATTGTATTCAGTATCTAGCAGCTGGGCTTTTGAAAAAGTTAACTGTGGTGTAGTCAGATGGAACTCAGTGATAAGATGTTAATTAACTTGTCAGTGATCATGGCAGGTGGATGTTAGAGGAGATGCACTGCATATCTAAAACTATGAAGTCTTAACATGATTGCCAGAGAGAAATTTTGAAAGGGATAATCAGTTTTGTGCCAGAAACAAGATAGTATAATATAGGAGCCACTACTGTATGGTTCAAAGCTGGTCAGTCTGACTGTTCAACAGATGAGGTTCCCTCACTGACTAGCAGACATTGTCATCACAGCTAAATTAGATTTTAACAATTTGATGTATGCAATAACGAGGGAAAGAAAATTTTAAATTCATGAAAGTGGAGGGAATGTTGACAGAAAATCTGTTAATTTATTGATTGACTACTAAGCCAGACTGAACTTAACACATTTTATAATGTAAATATATATAAATCCATACATTTTTATCATTTTCTTGAAAATTTCTTACTACAAACAGTACAAATAATCCCAAACAGAACCAAGTGTAGCCCCTAAATAATTGCTGCATGCTTAAAACATAATTTACTGCTCTCTATTGAAAATATTTACATAAACTCTCAATAAGTGAAACAACTATTAATCAACTTGTACATGCTGTCCTGTCCTTGGAGTAAATATTTTGTGATGATACATACACATGGCAACAATCACAGGATAAACAGTAGTCAAACCTAAATAAGACATGATGGTAGACTATATCAGTTTCACACCCCTCTACCCCACTCCAAAAATAAACACTGGGCTGAGCTCGGGCAGCAGGAATAGTTCTTGGGCTATTTAAGGATCTTCATAACAGTATAGTAACCTGTTCTTCTGTTTTTGCACCTAGCAACCACTTTATTTATTTTCTCTACATGCTTCTACACATATTCAGATAGGGATTACATTGCTAAATCTTTCTGTGGGAGGGCGGGGTCTCCATGCTGCACAAACCTTCACCACGTCCTCATTAATCTGCTTGGGGTCTCTGTTGATCAGGTCAATCTCCTTGGTGTGGCTGTCCTTCACGATCTTCTCTTCGTTGGTGTTATACTGGTACTGGTCCGCCATGGTGAGGCTGCTAGTCCTGGCCGAGGCCGAGGCGAGGAGAGCGGGGTGTTGAGGGCTGGGTGGGAGACAGTGAGAGTATGCCCTCCTGGAGCAAACTGCAGGCAACACCCTCAGTACTTCTGAACCCCGTGTCACTACCGTGACGCCACCTTGACATGCCAGTGGACAGCTGCTGCTGAAAATGTAGGCCGGGCCCCCACCCCGCATACACACACACTCATGAACGCACACACACACACACACACACACACACACACACACACACACACACACACACACACGCACGCATACACACAATGTAATGCACACAGACAGAAGAAGAAGGCTAAAAGGGGGACCCAGTGCTGTGTCACATTTCACACAGGGTTGTGGGGATAGCTGGGCAGGGTTTGCATGGTGGCATGAATTTCCACTGCAGAGTGAGGCAGTAAGTACAAACCCAACCTCCAACTCTGGTTTAGCCACATAGCTCAGATTCCACCACTGAATTTAGTCTCCAGAGAGGAAAAAAGTCTCTATATAAATATGTTTTTATTATGAAATTGCACAGTAATAACAAAAGTCATGGCAAAATGAATTCAATGTGAACATATATATAACATTAACATTGTTACCTCAATTACTGTGTACTGTGTACTAAGGCTTTTATTCATTAAAAGATTAATGTTATCCACATTAAAGTACATCTTACTGATGTGAAACTTATCATTTCCTATACGAGTCAGCAGGTGAAGTGACCCAGGTGTAAATGTTAACATACATGTCTCTTTGAATTATGAGATATGAAATTTAATACAAAAATGAACTTAATCAGCAGATTTTGTCAGTAGATTATGCCAGAGCATATTGTCAGAGATGCGTACAGCTGGTCATGGTGGGAGCAAATTGTTTGAGTTTCAGTGACTTATATTTTCAATCTTCTATCAAGGATTTCACTCTTTTTTACAGTATGTTGGTCTGCTGTATCTCCACTGACACTGAACACAGTTAACAAGCACTATGCAGGCTAATAACACTTTGCCCTCCTCACTGTGCTGAATTGTAACCAACTTAGTTATTAAATGGTTCAGTTTTGTTTATCAGCCAACATCCAAAAACAACAGTGTTGTGTTATTTTGTAAATGTAAAATACAGCCTCTATTATGTTTTCATTTATGCGTATTGCATTGCAAGTATATCTATGAAAGTGGTAATGTGTCTTGGGAGAAACATTCACATAAAACATCTCAATGTGCTGTGTGGACATGTTAAGTAGATTAAATGTAATCCAGTGAGAGGGAGAAAAATGAAAATATGTTACTTATTATTCTATTTCCATCAAAAGGTTTGCTGTCCTAATTGAGATGAAATTGGAATAATTCAGTGGTTGAAGCTGGGTGAATGCTTCACAGTCATGGAAAACAATAGAGAAAGTTTGCACAGGGAGGGTCTTGAGGTCTCTCAGGCATTTCTGATTTTAGAAATAGTCCCTCAAAATAAAACTCTGATCTAATCTTCCTTAAGCTGCGCAGTTGTTCCTATCAGTCACAGCTCTCCATATCAGTGTGTTGCATAAACAAACTCGTACAAAGAGCTGCCAAAGTGAGAGGGGAAGAGGAAGAGCTGTAGAGGGAGTTCTTGTGAAAATTATTTTGAGGACTAATAGCATCCCCATCTCTGCAGTGCTATCAGCGAGTCCCGGCGCAGTGGGGTGCAAAAACAGCGCGCTTTGAGGAAGTGTGACTTTCGGGCGCGGCTCGGTGTTCCTTTCCCTGGATCCCTAGTGGCAAAGACAGGAGGGCGGAGGAAGCAGTGGAGCGGGATCAGAGTGCATGTGACCAGGAGCCAACCCAATTAAAGGAGTATTCTTGGAGTGGCAGTGGAGCAACAAGAGGCCAGTTAAGCATGAAGGGAGAGGGACAGAAATAGACCCACAGACAGTCATGGTGGGCATGCCTGTGCCTCTGTGGGTGTCGATACATTCAACTGAGACGGCACTGTTGTCCATGGAGACAGATGCATACACACAAGGCTCACTGAGCGAGGCCCATTGCGTTTAATCTTAGGTACAGCCATATGCCTAAAATGAGGGCTAAATGTGTTCATATGTTTCAGCTGGGAATGAAATATGTTTGTTTACCAATTGTCTTTTTAATGTGTTTTACCCTCATTACCTTTCAGAAGTAGAAAAAAGAAACATTTGTTGATGTACCTGTCACAATTTCCTGTTGCTCAGACACAATATTCTATTTCCTTAACGTAAAAATATTACTTTTGCATTGAGCAGTGTGGGCTTTTAACTCAATAAATATGCAATGCACAGCTTGTTGCTTGTTACTTATTTCAAAAGTAATATCATTAATTTCACATATTACTTCCTGGGAGCAGCATTTTGTTACACTATGTGTTTTATTATTTTCTGTTACACCCTCAAAACTGTGAATCATGTCCTGGGCTTTTCTTCAGCTGTGAGGGTAACACAATTACACTGATGTCCAAGGCTCTTGTCATCAATAAAATCAAAGTAGTTGGAACACTTTCACCCAGAGAAAGTAGTTTTTCTGCAGTTTCTCATCTAAACTAACTTTGTGCACACTAACATCATATGAGAGGTGGATGGTGAGAGGAAGTTGCCTGAAAGGACAATGGCAGTGGCATGTAGCTTTAATTTAATTCAGCTATATATTCTGATATGTAGAGTTAATGAAAGCAAAAGTAACAACTTTGTTTTATTGTTTGATAAATGCACTACTAGTAACACACTACTTCTGAAAATCAACGGGTAATTTGTCACACCACTGTGCGCCAATCACTGCAACCACTCCTTACTGGTAAGTAATAACAGCACTGTGATATGTTACTCAGTGAAGGATAATTACTATTCCAGTGACCATGGAAACTGGGTTGAATCCTGTTTTATATTTCCCAAAGTACCCAAATCCTTTACTTATATAATATGAGAATGATCTTAGTGCTCTAGTAACAGTACATACTCTCAATTTAACAATGTTCTTCAGTAAAATGTAAAGAGATAACACTATAGTATACAAAATCTGTTTATGCACTATTAACAAAGAGTTCATCAGATTTGTGGAGTAGTCCTTGAATATTAGCTGAAAATCAGAACTGGAAGCTGTTAATAAACACATGGATTTGGAATATTAAATCAATTTAAGGAAATTAATGAAATTCATTCATTTATCAATTATATATGTACATTCATAGGTTGCTGTGTTTTTCACCGTGTTTCATATTTGTGTACTGAACATGTGTATTTTTTCTTTTTGTATTTATAGCGCACTATCAGTCAATCAACCAAGCAATCATGCAATCCATGCATCAATCAAATTCTATTTTTCCAGCACGTCATACATTAAAATGCAATGCAATGTGCTTTATCTGGGAGAATAAAAAAACAAACTAAAACCTAAAACGTATTGATTAATACAATAATCAAAATTATCACATGCACTGAAAATAAAATGAAATAAAAGGTAAAAATATACAATAGTGATGGCAGTAATAGATATTACATCTAGTTCATTGTTTGTCAGTGGGTCAGTGGACATGCTGAGGGAATCCCATAGGACTTAAAGGACCAGTAAAATCCATTGCTTTTGAGTTAAAATCTCCCATGATAATAATCCTGTCGCAGTTTGAGTGCATGATGGATAGCAAGTCTGCAAAATCTTCTAAAAGTGGAGTGCAGAGTCTTGGGAGCCAGTACACTTTGACAGCTACATTTCAGTGAGACTGCATTATTTTCAAAGGAGGAGAAATCACTAAATGAGAGACTTCTGTGACAAAGGAAGGATGCAAGTATGATAGCACTGCCTTCTCTCTCTCTCTCTCTCATGCCATTTCCGAGCTTGAGAAATGTCAAAATTGGGTGGGGATGCTTCAGTTAATGTGGTCTGGACATCAGCATCCAAGCAATATCACTTGTTTCTGTTGCATGGTACACAGGGATAACCTGAAAGAGAAGGGCTAATCTCATTTTCAAATAAAGGTTGAATTGAACTTAATTGAAGATAAATTATGGTTGATATTTGCTTTTTGTACCATCCATTTTGTTTGAATTGGATCTGATTATGGAGACTGTGGAGAATCTTTTGCATCTTATCTCTTGCTGCACCGCACGTGGTACTTCTTTTTATGAAAGGACTGGAGATGCTGATTTCCTTTAACATGCTGCATCTTTGAAACTCATACTACAGACAAATGTTTCAGTCTTTAATGTGGCACAGAAGAGATTTTTGTTGAAATGGACTGCATTTAAAATATGTCGACCTCATTCTCATAAAGACCATAGTACTGAATCAACAATGACAGACAAAAAACTTCTGCAAATTCATTCAGCATATTTACAGTATCATTACATGCTATTATTTCTTTTGCAGGGGGACACTGCCACAGTTTTGTTTCTGTTTCAGGCTAGGACGATAGGAACAGCCATAGCCTTGTTTAGCATTCCCCATAGATGCACACTAATCCATGCAGGCAATTGTAGGGTAAGAAAATGTGCTAGCAATACTATTAGCCTCTCTGTTAACCATGCTTGCTTTACAAATCAAAAGTGAAAAGGGCTGACATTGTGCCCAAAAAGTATGATTGGGTGCGCTGGTTCAAAAACAGTGTGACAGATGTGTGTGACAGTGTGACATGGCAGAATAAAAAATATGGCATGGTTGATTGCACAGAACAGCAGTATCTATTCACTTTTTTGTATATTTTTGATCATCTGAATAGATACTGCTGTTCTTTGCAATCAGTCTTGACAACTTTTATTAGATCATGGAATTTTTTTGGTTAGTTTATGGTGTGCAGGTTCCTTATCTTAGTCCTAAACAGACACTGCTTTACAAATCAGGCCTTAAAGCTCTCAGTTCACATGTAGACAATTTCAAAATTTACCGGTGAACTTGCACCTTGTGTATCAAATACTTTTTAACTATCATTTGCATCACCAATCTGTATAAAACATACTTGCTCTGGGATCCTGTTTCACATCATCATCAGTTCCTACAGTCTTTTTACAACAGGGGCAAATTGTCAGCACGACTAAGGACAGGTGAGCAAAAATAGAAAATTGACCACCAAAAAAAGCATCATTTATATGGCAATCTACTTAACAGGGATAAGCATGTGTCCTGTGTCCAGTTTAGTTTTGTTTATTTTGCCTGTTTTGTTTGACACCTAACTTCCATGTGTTTCCTCTAATCCTAATTGATTTCCAACCCGGCTAAGTGACAGTTTTGCAGTTGGGTGGCAGGTGGGATGGCAGGAGCACCCTGGATTAGTCTCTGGCCAAATGAATGGTGATGCTACTACAGCACTTTCCAATACTGGTAAAGAGTGGGCCAATAACAATGTCCAGTATGCTTCCCCACACAGTCTGGACCCAGTGCATGTTGATGAGACAGAGCTGCACACAGGGCATGATCAACCTGGGGAGAAACAGCAAAGTGGGTATGAAATGAGCTCAGTTTGTTAGTAGTAAAAAGTAATCATCAAATTCTACTTCACATATCAAAAGCTTATTGTATTCCCAAATAATCTTGTGACTTTCAAAAGATAGTGTTCTTCATTTAAGAATTGACCAAATGATCATTTGAGCATGTATTTTCCTGCCACAACCGCACAAAACACAACAGGTTTTTCATTTGAACTTAAATCTATTTCTTTTCTTCCCTGTAACAACAACCCTACCAGATGTGGAGGCAGCTGAGGACAGCGAAGAGAAGCCCTGCTGCCAGTGAGACAGGCACTGCCAGCAGGAGGGAGATCAGGCGGTAGCACCACAGTCTGGAAACCTCAAACAGGGCGTGGCTCCACAACCACACCTTATCAAAGCTTCGCACTGATGGAGACTCTGCTATCACATCCTCAAATGTAACCTCAAGATACACAAAAGTACACTTTAAGTTTATGATTGACTGTTATTAGTTTTCTGAAGTGTGTAAAATATAGCTGTGAGATCTGGGGCTTTGATTTATGGTATATATGAGAGCTATAAAATATAATAATGCATGGTGCATGTAAATCCATTGCATTAACAGCAGGATTTCCATCACAAACAATGACAATAGAGTATAGCACCAAATGCAGGGGAACAAAAATTGGAACTGTGTTTATGATTATTCCCACAAGAGGTCAGTATTGTGCAGCATTTTAAATTTAACTAATAAATATCACAGAGGCAAAACAGATTTTACTCTCTTAATACTATAAGACTACAAGCTGTAAGGTAGACCTAAGCTTTAAGTGATTTATCATCATGATCATCATCATTTTGAGAGTGCACGTCAGTTACCTTCAGACACTTGTTGACTCCTTTGGGGTCCCTACTTTGAATCAAAGGTGTTGTGTTGCTGTGTGCAGAATCCAGGTCTTCAGATTGCACCACCTTTTCTTCTATCTGCTCCCCTGCTGCTTTTTTGTGTGGCAACCACATAGTTTTCTCCTCCTGCTCCTCCAAATCCTCCATGTTCAGCCGCGTCTCGGCTAACTTGCCTTCCATGGTCACGGTGTTTGTGCCTCAGTGTAATGGTAGAATGGAGAGTGAGCGAGGCATATCTGGAGAATGGCTGCAGACCGGTCTTACTGCTTTGACCTCTGCAGGCCTCGCTCTGACACCTTGGTGGAACATATTGGACTGCTGACTGCCTTGCTCCTTGTTGAGGAATGCCTTTATTGACATTCTCCCTGTGACAGACTAAATGAAAGGGCTCATTTAGACCTGTGTGAGAAGTGTCCAAAGCACAGCAACAGCCAGCAATCACTACACAGAGGGAAATTAGCTTTTCACTTTCTCTGTTGTAGTTACAAATATCAGCGGCGTGATAATGATTGCAGACAGTATCTTGAAAACTTCAGGATTGTATTGATTATGTCCTCTCAATGTGAAGCCACCGTGAACAGGGCAGGATTACTCACCACCTCAGCCTCTTCCCAAGAGCTGTCACCTTTAACCTCCATCCTGCTGCAGCTCCACCCATGTGCATTGACCCACTCACTTCTCCCTCCACCAACTATCACTACAAAATGACTACAGCCCCACTTAAGTCCATCCTGTTAGTTTCTAGTCCGTTCTATTTATCACTGCCTTGTGTTGTTTACACATTTTGTTCTACACACAATGCCTGTCTGTGCTCACTGTATGTTATTATTACACACTGCTGTTTGCACACCTTCCACTACTCATAATGCCAATGCAAACAATTAAACACTGCTACTAGCCTCCTGAATTAAACACTTAACAATGCCTGGATCGATCTTTCTGAATGTTGGTCCTCTGCATTGCTGAAATCTCACCTGTGCCTGCAAGTTATTGTTGTGCTGCCTGAAAACATAAATAGAAAGTATGAGAGTATACTTGAGTGATTAAGTGTAGCCTGTATGGACTGTGTTGTCCTTACACACTGAATGTGAGGTCCCGTTGGCCCCATACAATGTGCCACTATGTGCTGATGTGGTTATGAAGTTGTCATTATATTTCAGCACAAATGTCACCAAAAATGTACATTTGTGCATTACTTGGAAGAGATTGGTTCTGGTTCAGACTGTTTTATCCTGGGATCAACTGGCATATTTTGATGCAAAGTGAAGTGTAACCACAAATATAGGCTAGGAATCCAAAAAATACTGTCACTTGTGTCTTAATACACACCATGTTTGCTATCAGGCTTGGTACAAATGTTGTCTTATCAAGTTGTTCCATGTATATATCAACAATACACCATGGTAACAGGACAGTGGCTTTCTAAAAGCTGTGATCCACACTAACCAGCAGCCACTAACCTGACCACCTTGTTATACACACAGTAAACATTTTCCCCATACCATCAATTATGTCCGGATCTGCTATTGAACTCCACTGCTGAAATTTGCATCACAGTACAATGTATGCATATGCACACTGTGCAATGTTGGATTTAGCATATCACTTGTCTCTTACTATGTAGATTGTGCACGTGAAAATGTCATTTACTTTATGTCACTCACAAAAGTCATCAAGGTAAATCCTTAGTGTATTAGATGTACCTGGCTATTAAGCAGAGATACCACAGATAAACTGCTATCTTGTTCTCATATTGAAAAGAATATTAATAGACATTTAGCAGACACCAAGTATCTCTCTGTTTGTTGAAAATTCCCAGAAGCTGCCTGCTCAGAGATGTTCAAAACAAGGGAAGTGAAGGGAATTCATTGGTATATAGCACACTCTGTTGGCCACGGTTTGTCAGTCTGGTTATTTTGTGTAAATCCTCTGTATCTACTGTAACAGCTGAATTGGCCACTCACAAATAGCCCAAACTGCTCAGTTTCTCCTGATGACTGATTTTCCAGGGATCTCAGTAACAGTGGTATTGAACTGCTGGTGAAGTGGTGGCAGGGTCTGAGTAGCTATGATAATGAATAATGATGTGTGTGAAATCTTTAATGACTGAGAGCCCCAGTGAATATGTCTGAGTTTGACAGACCCTCTGTTTAACTGATGTTAGTTTACTTACATCTGACGTATCTTGCCCCAGCTACAGGAAACTGTACTCTATAATTCAGTGTAATACACTACTTGCTGTATACTTTATGCTATGCAACTGCCACAAAACATTCTGTTGTATTATGGCATACTCACAAAATCAATGTGAGTATGCTACTGTGAGATCTTAAATTACTATATCATAATGAAATGTGCCAATCTTTACTTATCAAAATGAAATATGCCACTCCTGGGAATTTTTTTTGCTAATTTATTGCTAAATTCTAAATCTTCCACAAATAATACAACTTAAGGGGCAGCCCATGATATTTAATAGATAGGCCTATGTCCTGCTATGAAATTCCTAAAATATTTATTTGATTTTTAAGAAACATATTCATCCTGAAAAAGGCAGCTGAGCATGCATCCTCTTTTCTAACTGTGCCTTGCTACACATTTGTACACATTCAAATCCAGGAGCTGCCCAGTATAACCACAGTCTTCTGCTGTTGGCCACTGATCAGCTCCACTGGAGTAGCCTTTGCTCAAGGACTCATTGATGGTAGCTGCTGAGGGAGGGCAGAACATTACTCATTCCCTTTCCCCTGCTAGTCTGGGGATTTGATCTGGCGACCCTCCAGTCACGAGCCTGCTTCTCCTTCCTCAAGACTCTTACTGTTGTAATGTTTACAAAAATATGAATAGTGACTTCAGTAAACTCTGTACACTGTGCGTATGGTGTACCATCTTTCACCGGTGTTTTGAAGTCTTTTTGTGGTTTGCTTTAAAAAAAGAAAGAAAAGAAAAGAAATCTCTAGGGGTCAAAGGTCTAGATGAAGGGATTGGTCAGTGCTGATGTCATCAATAAGCCTCTTTTGTGACCTGACTGAAAAACAGGAGCTTCTCTTACTCTCTCTTGTCCATGCATTTTGGTACTAAACCCAATTTTCTTGATTCTGTTGGTGATTATACTCTGTCTGTCTGAAACACCCAGAAGATCCCATGTCTTGACATTAATTTCCTTGACAACTGCAAAGATGCAGAGAGAAGTACAAGGACGTTTGTGTTGTCTGGCATACTAAGAGTATAAGAATGAGAAAAGACTATAAAACACTTCAATGCGTGTGTGTGTGTGTGTGTGTGTGTGTGTGTGTGTGTGTGTGTGTGTATACACCGTACAGCATAAGAATCAAAAGCTCTTGTAAAACTTGTATCCCAGATTAGACCTTTGACACCTCCTGATGTTGGGGGGAATGCTCTTTCCAGTGCTATTTGTCAGCCTAAAGAGATTACAGCAGTTGCATAACAACACTGTGCAGCAGACTATCATAAATATTTGGCTCAGTAAGTGATCTTTGGATCCTGGGGCTGCTCCTGTCCTCTGTGGCCTGGCCTACACTGTGTATAAACCACAATCAGGTCGCAGACATCTGGAATCATACGTCTAGGCTGAGACAGAGATGATTTACACATTAAGCATGTCTGCAAAGAGGCAGGCAAATCCTTGTTCCAAACTAACACACACCATCCGAAAACTATCCAAGAGAAAAAGCAGCTCTGTCCTTTTCCATTTACCCACTCATAGCTCAGCTGGATTTGAGTAGAGAAATCAGAGCATTTTGTTTTGACGTTCACACCTGCCTTTCCAGATGTTCCTGGGAGCACATACTACTCTCTCCTCTGTCTGGCTAATCTGATTTTATTAGCCGTTCTGTGTGTACTCTGCATGAGAGCACAGAGGTGGCAATGTTATGAAAGGCTTCCTCTTGGCAGAAAATGGGTGAATACTCCACTGGACCGGTCATAAAAGGAGATATTGTGGTGATTCAGACTGTGCAGTGTCTATACTTATTGGTGTTCAGTCTTCTGCATATTTATATTTAAATCCATTTGATTTCTGGTTTGATCCTTTTTTGATCATTGCATTGACTGTACAGTTGATGAATTTTATATCTCAACATGCAGGCTTGATACATTTTTTTAAATTATTTATGAGCTTATTCACTTCTTGTTAGAGTCCATCAGTATGAAGTTGTTTGCCCAGCGTTATGAGATCAGTACCTGTTGTCTCTGGAAGGCTGAAAAATATATTATTAACATGAATTTTGTCCCTTTGGTATGTGGAATCTCAATCTAATAGCTAACATTTGGGTCTGATTATTAAATGACATGAAAGAAAGAGAGCGAGGCAACATGGGGATATAAAGATGGGTAATACAGGATGATAGCGATGGCTTTTGTCTCATTGTATTTATGGAGATGGGAAAATCCCACACCAATAATGTTACTATGCTGTGTGCATTTGTGCAGTTTACATATCCTAATGTAAGGTGGCTAATGCATCTGGTTGCTACATATGCAGTTCAAAGTACTAGATATACTGTTCGACCACAGTTATGTAAGAATAGTATACACTCCAGTCAGATAGTGATAGGCATACAGCAAAATGTTGCTTGTCATTATTTGCTGTAACCACACTATTCTGACTTTCCCGCTGTTTGTGAAAGACCAGTACAAACAGCAGCTGGTCATAAAATGGTAGTTTGTTATCACTCTCAGAGCATTATCAATGCACAGTAATGATCTCCATTGTAAATTCACTATCTCTGCCTCACCGTAACCATGTGAGTCGGAAAGGAGCCTTGCACTAGCTACCCACAGCCTCTTTTCACATATTAATGAGCCTCTATCTCAACATATAGGCCATGTGTAATCAGCCCTCTTGTGAAGAGCAGGCATGAGCCAGAATGTATGGCCTGAAATCAGGATCTATCTAAAGCCAAAGACGCATCCAGCCAAAAGGACCTCGTTGCTAGGTGAGTCAAAGGCTCACTCAATTTCCATGACGACAGTGACAGATGAGATACGCTAACAACAGATCTTTGTAACAACAGGGGCTCCAGGTGATTGTTCCTCAGATTCATGGTAATTTCTCACATTGCTGAAGCCTCCATGTTTGTGCTCAAATGAGACATATTAGTGACCTATATGGATCAACAGTTATTCTTTTATAATCTCACAACACTTGCAATATCCAAAATTTTACAATGTTCAGCAGTCACCAACAAAATGTTTATTTAAATACATATTGTTATTTGAATGAAAAAATGACACTGTGTAAACTAGATCAACCAATATTCATATGGTATACAAACTGTTCATAATTAGATACAATAAACCATTATAAACATGCCCACCCAATCACATACATAGTTTTAGTTACAATCCAGAATGCACAAATTTATGGAACATACAAAACACATTGCTACAAACCTAATTTTTAAATAAGGCCAATCATAAAATAAGTAGGAGGAAACAGACACTAGAGAATTCTGTGTCATTAATTCAATATTTTACATTATGGCAATACCACCTTGACCTGAATTGAGAAACCATGCCTGAAAGGAGCCCACACAATAAACAATAAAATAAGAGGAAGTGGGCACTGACTCAAAGGCCATTTAGGGATCGTAGCTTATGAAAACAGAAAATTGACGCTGCCCATATTTGCACTCCAGTACATATAGTAACTCATGTTGGCCAGTGTCTAGGTGTGTTCCTCAGGTATTTGTCCAGGGATCTTAACTCCCTGGTCTATTGTGTTTCTGGGACTTGAGGTGGTGCAGCTGGAGCGGGCTTCAGCTGTGCTCGTGGTTCTCTGGATGAACTGGAGGATGTTTTCCTGAAGGGACCCCTCATGGCTAGACGCCCCGAGTTCAACAGGCTGGGTCAAGCAGCAGCGCCGGAACTTTACCAGCTCCTCCCTGATCTGCCTGTTCAACAGGCCATAGAAGAACGGGTTCACCGCAAAAGAGGAGTATGCCAACCAGGTGACTGCCTCCTCTAAGCTCCCAGGGCTTTGCATGGAGGCACTAAGAGACATTTGCAGGTGGAATATGAAGTAGGGTAACCAACAGAGCAAGAATTGTCCCACAATGAGCACCAAGGTGAGCGCCGCCTTGCCTCCACTGAAGGCCCTCTCTGGGGATAGTCTTTGGGGCAGGCTGCGATTGGTAGTGATCATGGTGGTTTGGCTGTTGACAGAGTCGGAGCGATTCTTGGCAGGGTTGGCATTGGCCCATGTTGGCACAGCAGGGACCTGCTGCAGGGCTGCTGAGCGTGCTACTTTATACACAGCACAGTAAACGGCAAAGATAACCACCGCAGGCACCAGGAAACATACAACGCTGAAGAGCACAGCAAACACTCTCCTCAAACGACTGTGGCTCCAGTGGAGAGAGCAGTGGGCTGCTGAAATAGAGCTCTGATTACCATAAGCTGGCCACCCAAACAGCGTAACCAAAGCTAACAGCACTGATTTAACCCAGATGAAGAACATAACACCAATGGCAAGGTTGATGCTCATCTTGACCTCATAACGCATGGGGTGTACAATATAGAAATAGCGCTCCACACTGATGGCTGTGATGGTGAGTATAGACAAACAGATGAGGAACACGTTGAGAAAGATGTAAACCTGACACTCCAGGACAGTAAACACCACAGTGCCAAAAAACGGTGAACTTGATATGATGCCCAAAGGCATGAGGAGGATGGCACATAACAGGTCCACTGCACAGAGATGACACACAAAGGCAAACCTCTTCAGGTGAGGGGCACGAGCAATGGCCACCATCACTCCAGTGTTGGCCAATAAAGCAATGAGATTAAGGGTCACCATGCAGAACAATCCAATAAGGTCTTTGATCTGGGACTGGGAGCTGGTGACCACACCAACATTGGCAGGAACTGTAGGATTGGGCCTCCATAGGGCAGTTGTCAGATTTGACACTGTGTGATTTGGCACAGGGGCTATCATTGGACCAGACTTCTCCTCCATTATTCATTCACAACTTGCCAGTCCACTTTCTTCCATCCTTATCTTAGATGTCATCAGTTTGGACGTCCTATATTGACGAGACAGAAAAAGAATCAAAGAGTAAATATTGTTATTGCAAAAGATACTTGTAAAAGAAGTGCTTGAACAAATAATTTTTCCGTCAGAGCAAAATTTACATTTTCATAACCTGCACCAGTGCAAGAGTATGTGATAAAATTGTTTTTTATACTTTAAAATGATGCTTCAGTCTGAAGGACTTGTTGACTATCGAGTTCTATATATTTACTAGTAACTGATGATTTTTTAAAATATTATTTATAATATTGTTTAATATCACTATTATATTATATTTACATTGCTTTTGAATGCCATTATATAATTTTAATAATATATTTAGCTGAAAAGGTTCACATCAGCGCATTATCTCCTCTACTCTGCTTCTTTGGAGCCTTGCTTGATTAATTTATTGATTGATTGACAGTATAATTCCTTTGGGGCATTTTTAAGTGTTCAGAGTCCAGGTTTTCATCACCAAAGTTCAACATTCACAAAGTAAAAAGACAATGAGGCTCATTATACATAAAGGATTACCTACCCATGACCCACGGTCTGTGTATCTGGCACAGTTCAGAGAGGTCAGATGATTTTTTTCTGACTTGACAAAGCTCCTGTTGAAATCCCACATATCCTTTTCTGCAGCTCCAAACCAGAGGCAGCCATGGCTTCAGTTTTCTCCAAATTTAAGCAGTCAGTAGTCTATCAGGATATCCATGTAACCAAGTCCAGCTAGCCAAGTGGATGAGGTTAAGGGTTATTTTTATTTATTTTTTTTTTCTTTCAAATAGACACACACTCCACTGTCCCCTTCCAGAGCTCAGTCATCGCTGGGTCCTAATTCCCTCCAATTCAAAGGGAAAACTCTCCTTTACCCCGATGCAGCCATATAAGTGTCTTTGAACATGTGATGCTAGAGGAAACTCTAACATATATGTTGTTATTCTGATGAATTGGAGCTGCAGTGACAATGAATAAGGGACTGACTGGATGCACAGTATGTTTATTAGTCATTTTACACCCATGACAAGGGATTCTTTAATATTTTCATATCAAAAAACCTAAAATTTTGATCATGTGACACTTACGTTAAGCCTGCATCCCAAGGAAGCCCACCTGAAAAGATTTTTGTTGCTAAATATATTTTTATGAAGAATTTGGCTTTATAACTGTCTAGATTGTAATCGAGGTGATACCAACAGGGAGGAGAGTGATATCGTACATTAGTCTTAATTCACAGTGTTGAATGTCGATGAAACAACAGGGAAAATAAATGATTCATTTTTTTTTTTTTCTGGGGATTCCCTGTGACCCTAATGACAGTTTTGGGACCACTGTTTCATAGTGCTGTTATCATAATATGAACATCTATACTGTCACAATACTGTCAACACTGTCACAGCCATGTTCTTATTTTTTTTCCACTTCTTTCTCTGTGGAGCTGCATCACGATGACATCACAGATTCCACAGAAGAAGAAGAAGAAGAAGAAGAAGAAGAAAGGCTTTTATTTTTTACTTATTTTTGGCTATGGGATACAATAATAATACCATGGGCAGGGGGGATATGGAGTCCTAACTTATTAAAGGGTGCCTTATTATTTTCACATCATTTGTGAAACTGTCAAGCTAAAAATTAAAGACCAAAGGGCAACTCTGGTATATGGTACGCTAGCAATTATTTGAAATTTGGAGGCACAATAAACCAATAATTAGCCTGGAGACAGTAAAACATGATTGCTCTGTGACTAATGGGGTTAGCACACATACTTATCAGCCTTGCAGACTAAATCAAATATCTTAGGCTAATTATAACTTTGCAAAAATAATACACAGAAACAATATACTCTATACCCTCTCTTTCTTTGTTCGATTAGTACTTAGAGCTGAACAACTATTCAAAATATTGAAATTGTAACATGGTGAAATTGTAACATGGTGATCTAAATAGGGTCCAACTGGGTTGTTAAGTAGGGTTATGGCCTTGGGGAACAAACTGTTCAGGTGCCTGGCAGTTCTGGTTCTGATGGAGCGGAGCCTGCGACCTGATGGGAGCATCCTGAAGATGCAGTGTGCCGGGTGTGATGAGTCTGTCACTATCCTCCCGGCCCATTTCCTGGCCCTGGCATCGTGCAGAACACTCACGGGTGCCTGCTCCTGGCCTGTGAGCCGCGTGGCGGTCCACACAATGTGCTCCAGTCTGTGTTTTGTGTGGGCAGAGGATGTGGGGTACCACACAGTGATGGAGGAGGTGAGGACGCTCTCGACGGTGGCTCTGAAGAACTGGGTGCGAACTTTCTGGGAGACTTTTAAATGGCTTTTAAATGCTTCCTGAGGCCTAGACTTGCCAACTTTTCAGGAAAACAAAAGGAAACAAAGTGAAAAAAAGGCAGTCTACCAACCCTCAGTATATTCAAGATCCAGTGTAATGATTTTAACTCTGTCAGGAGAATTTTAACATTGATTTCTGCCAAAGGTACCATCCACTTTTTATCTTTTTTTTTTTTTTTTTTGTCTTTGGGGAATAAATATCTATATGCCTCCAACAACTGAGCAACATATATTCTAGCTAGCTCAACCAATCAGAGCATTCACTAAAACCTTTGTTGTATGTGACATCATTTACAGCAGGAGGTATATTGGAATTTTAAATATGTTTGATTCTGTTAACAAGCAGGAGGGGTTTTCAAAGGGCATTAGTGTAATTTTGATAATGCTGACAGTTATAATGATTTGAGTAACTTTACATTAATAGGTCATTTGTTAAATTCTACCATGAAATTGAGACCAACCTAAACAGCACATATAGAAAGCTTTATGGTTTTCCAACTCTGATTTATTGTCTGAAATGTTTTATTATTATTTGAAGTCACTCAAGAAGTGAAACATTTTAAGCAAGACAGAAGAAAACTCTTCTTTATTGAATCATGACCGGTTCAAGTAAGACTACTGTGCAAAAATGCTAAGGCAGTTACATTCAAAAGGGACTCCTCTCTCATTACTGACAAAATATGTATCACATGTAGTATACTTAGTATTTATACATACTATTACTTTGCACGGCACAGGCAATTTCAGAGTTTGCTGGGCAACTCAACAAAATATAAGGTTTATAATAGTGCTTGAGTTTTACCAAAACTGCATTTCTACTTCCTCCTGTAAACATTTCTTTGCACATCCAGTGTACAATTTGGTTCTTCTCTATATAGCATCATTCCAAACTTAAATATAATTGCAAAGGAATGAGGTAAACTCTTAAGTATCAAAGATATTTTGTTTATAAGGGAAATATATTTGCATCAACACTTGCATTAGGTAATGCAATACATAAAAGACTCGCTTTGCAATGCAGTCTCAAGATGCAAAATATGTAGTGCATAAGGCGCTGCATGTAATCCTCTGTGCAGAGGAGATGTGTTTCCACACAACATTGACAGTGGCTTTGTATAGACATTCAGAGGCCCTTCAAACATTTCCAAAACCAAGATCAAGAAAGAGATACTGTTGTACAACAGTAAAGCTACAGAAACAAAATTAAAGATGTCATCTTTTTCATTTTAAGAGGACTAAATCTGCTAGTGATAAAACATTGACATACAGGATATACATCCACAAACAGCGCTATTTACAGGGTGCAAAATATAAGGCACAGAGAAGTATGAGTCATTTATGTAACTCAGAAGGGGCTTCTAAGCACAACAGTGACTGTGAGAATAGAAGATAATCAGATAAATGTAATTTAACAGTGCAGCCAAGCTTTAAGAACCGCCCTTATATAAAGAGAATGAAGACATTCTCTCTTCCTAAGGACCTGTGTCACTCCTCATCTTGGGTTAGTATTTCATCTTCAGCTCCAGCAGGTAGCGTATGCGGCACTGGCTCTCTTTGTAGATGAGATACTCGCTGTTGCTGAAGTGGCTGTCCGAGAACTGCGGCTGGTTTTTGGGCTTACCTTGAGGCACAGCAACCTCCTTGCCATTCAGAGTGATGAAGATGTCCTTGGAGGGGTCTGAAAAAACAGGAATTAACAACAGCAATTACTGAATGATATCTTCTGATAGCATTACAACTTCAACAGTTATCAAACTCTTAGATTAATGTGGAAAAAGCCTTGGATGAGGAAGTATTGTACCTGGTTCCACTTGTCCTCGGGCCACCACACTGTCATAACCTGCAGGGGCTTTTTTCAGGGAACTGTTGTCTCTGGTGATGGTGTGTTCTTTGCCTAAGGCTACCTCATTCAGAAACATCACTCCAGTATTTTTAGAGGTGTGCACTGCAAATGCATGGTAAAATATGAAATTTTATAAACCCAGCACTGCCACTATTATTGCAATCAACATCATTATCATATTTAGTCAGTTTATCTTCACGGAGCCCAGCTACAAACTCACCGTAACCTGCAGACTTGCTGTTTTCAGACGCAAAGTAGATACCGCGACCAACACGACCCCCTGAATGGGGCATGATCCGCAAACCACTCTTCAGAATGGCTGCTACCACTGCGATGTTAGTGCCATGCCACAGCAGACGACGGTTGTCCAGAGTGTCATTCTCATTGAACCGCTCCCCCTGCAATGTGAAAAAATGTGTTAGGTCACAGGTGAGGACCATTTAAACTCAACTATCAAAAATTTGGAATAAGGACCAAATTTGATGGTTGAATCTACATGGTTCTCATCATTAGCCAGACTCACTGATAAATTATGTGCTTATTCCATTTTTTTGGCAGTTGAATCTTAAGAGTCTCTACTCCAATCAACCCTCAATTTTGCATAGTGCACTTCTACATGCATTACATTAGAGGAGCTGTAGCCAACGCAGTACCTACCTCTGTCTCTCTATCAACTGTCCAGACATTGACGATCTTTGGATCTCTATAGTTATCTGAAGTTGCTTTCAGGTATTTTTCTATGATCTTAAAATGAAAACAAAAAAAAGACAAACTGGGTTTACTGTGATTGTTGTTGGACAAGATGGAAAAAAAGAATGGATATTGATTTGAAATATTATAAAAAGACAGCAAATTTAAAATGGCAGGAAAAGTTCTTTAGCATAGTTGCCTTATTATCACTTATGGCACAGTACCTTGAATTCTTCTGTGTCTTTCCCCATTACACTGAGCTTGCACTTCAGAGAATTGTAGTCCTGGTCCAGAGGGTGAGGAACTGTCTCTACCATCTCTTCCTGGGCCTTTTCAGTCTCCGACTTCAGTGTCTGGGCGAGCTCAATGTCAGCCAGCACCTATAGAGAGCATTTGAGAGGACAGTGAACTCTGGAAACCAAGACAGACAATGCATTTCAAGATACAATTTGTCTATAAAAATGTCACCATAAGCATCTCTTTCTTTTGTTCCACAATCTCCGTGCTGTTGATGGTTGGTGGTCTGTTCCGGCCAAAGTTGTGTGGGATTGCGGTGAAAAACTTTGAGGAAAGTTCTTCCAGAGTTGAGCCCCTTGTTTTTCGGTTTATGGCTGCCTCGATTTCCTCAAGTATCTCAAAGCCCTTTGCAATCTGCACCTTACTGAGCTTGCCTAAAGGCATCTTCTTGATGTCTGTATAACACCCCCACAAAAAGAGAAACAGAAATTCCAGACATACACATTACCTTATTATTATTATTATTATTTTTTTTACATCTAACAAAGTACATGGAACACAACAAGGTCTGGGCCACAAGACAAAAAAAATATATATATGCAATATTGCAATATGGCATAAGCGTTACCTTTCCTTTCAAGGCTGCATTACAGTTAGGACGGGGTATCGAGAAACGGTGCCATCAGGTATCAACTGAATTATTGAAAAATCTCCAAAAAAAAAAAAGATACCAGTCTTCAATACTTACAAAGTTATTTTTGTTTATGCTGCCTATTACTACTGGTGTTATTGTATCCTACACAATATGACAGACCAATCAGTACATACCTCTTAAACTACACGTTATCTATTAGCTGTTGCCTTGAAGGCGGCTGGAGCTCAAACCAGACTAGTTAGTGTGCAGTCGTAGCACTGACACTAAATGACAACACGTGCCCCAAAGTTTGGCTGTACTTTGTGGAAATAGATGCCAACTAGGTGAAATGCAGTCAAAGGACATTATTATTAAATGCAAATTATGTATTAAATGTAAATTATACTAAACTACCACTGTTAAGTTCCTGACGGTTGACTTGTATTAACCTTGTACTATGTATTGACATAAGCGTCATCGCCTAAGTGAGCCACATTAGAATCATAGTTGGTAGCTTTGAAGCTATCAGTATAAACATCTAAATCTAAATCCTAAATCCATCTAATCCACCTAAATCCTACTGTATCCCAAGTTTTTATTCATGCAAAGTATTGAAAAAAGTATCTAGTAGGTATTGGTATTGAATTAAAGGCATCAAAACTGATATGAGTATTAAAAAATTTCAAACGATACCCAGCCCTAATTACAGTAAAGGCATGCAATTTTCTGAACATATTAGACTGTACTAGCTGCTCTATTTGTCTCTGGTCATCATATCCAGATCTCTAGTGACTGTTTATCAAATATCTCTTTTGTGTAAATATTTTATGAACGTAACAACAGCCATCCCTACAATATCTTCACAATATCAATATCAAAGCATTCGGTCAAAGTTATGTGATATTTGATTTTGTCCATATCGCCCAGCCTTAGACACAAAATAATACCATCTCTCACATCCTTTTTCCTGACTTAAATTCACAGAGTAATAGATTGATGCTTCAACTACAGTGCAAATGTTTCAACAGTAACAATAGTCTTTTTGGCAAAACCTAAGACACTGATCATAACCAATAATCAATTATTTACAGTCAGATTCTATAGGCTTATATCTCCCAGACTTGCCACATTTCTAGGTACTAAATGTACAACAAAAAGCTCAGTCATCATTTTCAGTTTACCACCCCACCCAATGCAACATCATTCTAGCCAAACAGGTATGTTACAAAACAAAATATGCACAAACCCTTCCCCTTTCAAGAATCTGAAAAGGAAGGAGAGTTGAACCGAGACACACCCACCTAGGTTCATGCACTCCATTGCCTCCTTGAACATATCATTACTGAAGATGAGTTCAATGAGCTTCTGTGTGGGATCATCAAGCTCGCATGGCAGGACATTTTTGGTGATTTTGACAGTCTTCCCGTCAACGGCATCCACCTGCAATGTCAAAGAGTACAGTCAGTGCGCTTTTGCCAAGGCTGATCATGAAACTGACCCAAAATTAGACAAATTTAAGCGTGGTTGTGGTTTAAGGAGCAAGACAAGCTAAATAGAAAGTTCTAAATATTTGAAAGATATTTAATGGTTACGTTGATTAAGTCTGTCATGAAAAATGGTAATTGATTCAATAAGATGAAGTTGTTAAGGCTTCATATTCAACTCATCTTGCTCTATTGAGACACACATTTACAAAACACTACCTTGACCTCAGCATCCTGTTCTCCATCCACCTCGATCAAAGTGTACTTCCCAGAGTGAGACACAAAATTCATGCGATCACTCCAGTTATTCTTCGTCTTGTCTTTGAACTTTTTCTCAAAGTCCTTGATAGCATTTTCAGGATTATTGGAACTGCCTGAAAGTTTGGACTGACCCACTTCGCCCTGAATTTAGATTAGAGATCACAGAAACACGTTATTTGCTTTAGAGCACACAACAAAATGATGAAAGACGAATTTAAGCCTAATGTCTCACCATAATCATCATGCTAAACAGTTATGCAAATGCAGTTACTCTTTAAGTTCATGCATTATTGTATGAATTTAACATACGTATTAATTTGGAAATTTAAGATGCTTGTCTTCACCTATCAGTGATATTAATATGAACTCTGTATTTTAAGGAATTTCATTAAGGAGTTATATTAGTTTCATAATTTTTCCTCATTACTATTCAAACTTATGCAGCAAAGACATGTCAGCTGTGTTTTAATCCAGTACATGTAAGTGGTTCCTATTAATTAAGATTAATAACAGAAAAGAGATAAAAGAGAAAAACAGAAGAAGAAGAAGAAGAAGAAATAGCTAATGGAATAAGCAGCTCATATATTTGCACAAAAACAAACTTACCACTCTTCCCCATCTGTTCCAAGAATAGTAGTTGTTGTTATGTTTAATAACTTGAATGACATAGAACTTATTATTGTTATTTCCAATGTTTGTCTGATTGAGCATGCAGTCATAATCTTCATGTACCTGTGAAAGACAGTAAGAAACACTCTTCAAAATAAATAAATGTATAAATAAATAAATAACATTAACAATAATAACAATAATAATAACAATTTCTCCAATATTTTTAGCTGCAACCAGCAGCTCTATAGCTTGATCAGTTGGTCAGTCATGTGTTTTGTCATTGATAGTCTCGCCCCCAATATTTTAGCCACACTTATTTACATAACTCATGAACCGTTTTCAGCTGCGACCAGCAGCTCTGTATCTTGTTCTGTTGCTCCATCAGTTCATTCATCCACAGAAATCTATCCATTCACTGGTCCACAAAGCTGTGCCCACCCTATAGCAACCACAACCCTCTATCTATGAGGATTAAAT